>JAEIFJ010002815.1:0-52086 GCA_018903435.1 Leucophenga varia
ACGAGGTAGCTCTAGCAAATTTCTTTTTATACACTTATGCAAGACCTCGTGAATAGCACATATCAAACATTCATAATGTTCTTTATTTTTTTTTTTTTTTTTTTTTTTTTAATTTTATAAAAGTAAAAATTGTCTCTGACAAAGTTCGAATTGTACTTACTTTTAAGAAAAATTAATAACTTTGATTTAGATGGACAAATTTTTACTCTTCCGCAACATTTTAATTATCATTCTGTTGTAAATATATAAAGGCTGAGAACGTATGTTGTTATATGTATTTAATTTAAAAAGAAAAAAATTTAATTTATTAAAAAATCAAACCTCATATAGTATCACAATTAAACTTGCAAACTCTTCGAAATCATTTTCTTGAACTGTTAAATAGAAAAGCAACAACACATCGTGTATCTAATAAAATAAATAAAGATGCCATACGTACTGTACCATAACAATTTGTTAATATTTTCAAAATATTTGATTTCAATGTACTTCATTTCATATTTCGGAAACTGAAAAGTAAAAATATAAGCATTATTTGGTGGTTTGTCTACCGTTTTTATAAACAAATATTTATTACTACAGCATTCTTGGCGTGTGCTACTTCGTAGTCATCTATTTTTTGTCATTTTTTCGGTGGCAATTTTGTACTTCTTGTAATTTTTTTTATTGAAAAACAAAAATGTTGTATGGGAAAAGTCGAAAATCGACTTCATGAATGGACCGAACGCATTGTGGCCTTTCAAATGAAACCCATTTGGGATTTGTATGGTTTCGAAGACTATAGCGGACATAGAAAAATTTCTACTTTATATTTAGATCAAAATTGCCTAAATTATATATATGCTGTGTTCTTTATTTGCAATCAGTCCCTAAGGGGACTATTGGCGAATTGTAATAAATAACATTGACATTCTATAAAATATTCCATGACTTGGGAGTTGTTATTGGGGTTTAAAAGGGGTGGGAGTGGATGGAGGGAGGAGGAGGTAGTACTGTTATCCAGCAGGTTTAACATTATAAAAAATGCATTACAAGTTATTTACCTTTATTTCAGGAATTTTGAACCATTCATTCCAAACCAACACCATAAACTTTGGATTATTATGGAATTTCATAGTAGATTTGTTTATTTCTAAAAAATAAAAAAAAATATATATGTTGTATATATTCTACATAAATTCTAATTTCATAGGTTTATTTGAATGGGTGGTTTATAAGACTTCAGAGGAGCCATCGCAGAATATATAAAGTATATAGTACATATAATCTTGATCAGAACAACGAGACAAGTTCATCTAGCCATATCCGTCCGTCTGTCTATCTGTAGTTACTGCTTTCATTCACTCAGTTTTATTGATCTGAAATTTGAATTTCTCAGTTCTAACCAGTTAAAGTGTTGAAACCAAAGTCGCATGCCCATTTTTACCATACAAATCTACCGCTCATTTTCGAGTTTTTTGTGTGAAAATACTTAGTACTTCTTCTTTTTTTTTATTTCAGTTCGATAGTGTAGCGACAACAATAATTGAGATCGACAGACACTCGTGTAAGACTTGAGATATTCTGCTAAGTTAATCAAAACTATTACACATATATTTTAGCAGGGAGTTTAAGACGCAGTGGTATGCATTGGAAATATTATTGCACAAAGAAGCAATAACCGTTTACGATTTGGTTAGACCGATAATCTTTTTAAATGTAATCGATAGCAGTTTTAGTCATGTACAATTCAAACGAAACGTTTTGGAAATGTAACATAACTTTTGAAATCCCAAGAATGTACTTAAATCGTTAATCGCACTATTAAAGAACAAAAAACACTGCACTCCAATTTCATTCGTTCCAAGCGTGATCTTTTGAAAACGTAAATTTCATTACCGCATGAAATGGAAGCTTGAAATGAAAACCCGAAATTACCAAAACCGCCCAATTTAATAAATTTTGGAATTTTTTGAAACTACTTTGGGATATATTTTATACAAAACAAAATTCCATTGGGCATGTATAAAGCGTGTTACTCATTTATTTATTTAGCAAATAGCATGCACAAAGAAAAGTTTTGTTTATTTAATATAAACGATATATTGAAACGCATTTAATTCGGTTTGCAATGTATGATGACTGTTGTAGTTCGAGCACATCTTAACTTTATCAGCCTTTTTATCGCATATACTATGAAAAATAATACGAAAAGTAGTACGTAATTCCCGGTTTCACCAGAAACCGTTTGATATAATGTTTTCAAATACTAAAACGTTATGAACAGAATCCGAATAGGTTGTAACATATTTTAACCTGGGAACTATATGCCTAAGATTTTCGATTTGTTTCCTTATACAAAAGTAAAAAAAAAGTTTTTTTTTTTTTTTGTATAGGCGGGGTGGTTTACACACGTATACGAAGCTAACTCGACTGCAGCGGCAAAAAAAATAAACAAACAAATTTGTGATGACGCTTATCTCAAATATATACTATATATATACTATATATATATTGTATATATATATTTTATTGAACTGACTTATCGTAGCACAGAAATAAATACAATTTTAACGATTAAGCACAACCGCACTGTTCAAGTATTCAATGAGAACTGAGAAAGTATTTTTTTTTTCAGTCCAAAGTTTTTATTAACAACATACGAGGTGTGTTCAAAAAGTATTGCATATTTTGTGTTTTTTTTTTAATTATTTATTTATTCATGAATATCTATTTTGTCCCCTTTTAAGTAATCCCCTCCCGATAAAATACACCTATGCCAACGTTTTTTCCAATCCTCGAAACATGCCAAATAGTCCCTTTCCGGTATAGCCATCAGCGCCTTCTTCGATTTAGCTTTTATCTCCTCAATCGACTCGAAACGCGTTCCCCGGAGTGGTCTCTTGAGTTTTGGGAATAGCAAAAAAAGTCACGAAAATCAGTACAGTTTTAAAAAAAAATCATCATTTTTGGTACCAACCGAGACTTGACACGTTTGAGGCCCAAAACATCCTTCAAAATTGTATTAATTGATCCTTTCGATACGCCAATTTCATCAGCAATGTCTCTCATAGTTAATCGACGGTGTGCCAGCACTAATTCTTTTACTATTTGGATGTGAGCATCGTCCGTTGAGGTCGATGGTTGATCAGGGAGCTCTTCGTCTTCAACACGTTCGCAACCTTCTTTCAACAATTTATACCAATCAAATGTTGTTGATTTTGGTAGAGCTCGGTCCCCCTAAGCCTTCTTCAACATTTTTATTCCATTTATTGCATTCAGAAAAAAAAACAAGAAAAAACGTTAACTTCGGTGGAACCGAAGCTTAAATACCCGTCACACGAATCTTTGAATAGTTTAGTGTGATCATCAGTGGCTTAAATACATTTATAAATATTTATTCGAAAATAATTACTTTTTCATACATTTGTTCGAAAATAATCAATAAGTTTGTATGGGGACTATGGCTAAAAATGGGCGTGGTACCTTGGTTTTGTTATTGGATGTCATTAGAAGTGTTTTTTACCCAAATTTGATTGAATATTCTCATAAATAATGCCTATTTTTATACAAAAATTCGAAAATTGGCGGTAAATTTGTATTGGGGCTATAGCTAAAAATGGGCGTTTCAGCTTGGATTTGACATTGGATGAAATTGGAAGTATTTTTACCCAACTTGGAGTGACTGCATTCATAATTAATAGCTATTTTCATATAAATTTCGAAAATGGGCGGTAAGTTTCTATGGGGGCTATAGCTAAAAATGGGCGTGGCAGCCTGGATTTAACGTTAGATGACATTAGAAGTATTTTCACCCAACTTGGAGTGACTACATTCATAAATAATAGCTATTTTCATAGAAAAATCAGAAAAAAACAATAAGTTTGTATAGGGGCTATACCTTAAAATGAGCGTGGCACTTTGATTTTAACACTTAAATTGCTTATGACAAAGAAAAGCTTAAGTTCCGAGTTTCACGTCAATATCTTTAAAACTGAGCGAATGAAACGCATACATACAGACAGACAGACGGACAGACAGTCATGGCTAGATCGACTCGTCTCGTCGAGCTGATCAAGAATATATATACTTTATAGGGTCTAAGATGTCTCTTTCAATGCGTTACAAACTTTCTGACAAAATGATAATACCCTCCACACTGTGTGTGACGGGTCTAAAAATTGTGTTTCGTACCTAGTAAAACGCTTGCTCTCTAAAATTCAATTTAGAAGCTTGACGAAGAAAGGAAACCGAAGTAAAACAAACAAGAATTTCGCCTTTAAAACATTTTTTATTAATTGACAGATTAAAATTTTGGAATAATACAAAGTAGTGACAAAAAAGTTTTATTTTTATTTCTGCTGTTTAGAAAGATCAAACGGATAAGACCTTTTAAGTTCGCTTCTGACATGAGCAGAGGTCGACGGATTGTACTCTTCTAGAGTCTGCATTTGATTTCTTCTTTGAGTTTTTGCAATTGTCTCAGCTAGACAATTTTCAAAATGATTTTTTAGAACATCCAAAGATTGCCTTAAATCATCGTTCCAGCAATATTCAAATTCTAAAATGTGGTTTGATGCTGTATTTGGCTGTGCAACTAATTCAACTGCGTAATTCTCGCATTTGCTAAAAAAATATGAATAAAATAAAAGTTTTTTTTTTTTCATAAATCACAAATTTAATTAATTAAGCCAACCTCAACTCCGAAATTGGTTCTTTTATGCATTCAACCATTTCCTTTATTATTAATTTTTTTGTTAATTTATCCAAATAGTCGAATACAATTTGTATAAATATAGAACCTTTTTCTTCATATCTTATCGACATCCAACCTAAAAATACATTACGAAATAAGTTTGATAATTTTTAAAATAAAATGCATCATCAAGAAGAATACCTGGTTGTGTGCTATAAAGAATGGCAACTCTTGGATCGATATTTTTACATCAGTTTTTAGATTTGGAACTTTGTCATCTAAACATGCCCAATATTCGTCATAGTTTCCACGGCATGCATTAACAAATACAATTAAATTCGTATTGGCACGTTTCAGATAATAGTTTTCCAGAAACGGTTTGACTATATCATTTTGAATGCTATAATAATCGCCATCGTTCGTTTTGATGATATCATTTTCAATGCAATATTCACCATTATCGTTCATACGAATGGTTTCATTCTTATCACTGCCGTGACCCATTATAAAAATAACAATTGTCTTGAAACGACTTAAATCACAAAATTTTACTTAAACGTAAAATGAAAGTAATCAATTAGAATAACAAAAAAAAAATTATTATTAATTCTTTGGTATAATAACTCACATGAATTCATAATGGATCGTACTTCATTTGCAGTGGCATCCTCTTTAAATGCTAAAGGCATTCGCTTTTTACGAAAATAAGTTTGTATACGACCCATATCCAGATGAGAACCAATTCGATCTTTCGAACCAATTGCTTTATATTTGTGATGATTAAATACAATTCCCAATGCTGGATTAATACTTAAGATATAACAGCCTTCAGTTGTTGTAGAATTTGCTGAGCCATGTGTTTGATTGTCAGTTTTTCTGCTTATAATATTTGGAAGAAATTTTTGTATGGGCTCTTTACTCAGCTTGATTAACTGAGATATTATATAGTTAACTTGTTCAAAAAAAATTCGGAATTTTAAACTGTGTAGAAAAAATATATATAAATTTATTTTAGTAAAAAATATTAATGCTGCGTTCAGACACACAAATAATTCAATTTATAATAATTCCTTTTCATATATTATCAAAAATCGATCATCAAAATACTTACTAAGTAACACAACATTAAATTATCCACTTGGTAAAATAAGTCATCAACTTCTCTTGGACAGTTATCATAAGGATCAAAATCAATCATTAGTTCTTCAGTATCCCGAAAAAACAAAGCCTTTAATTTAATTGGAAATATTATTAATTTTCAACTCAAAAGTTAATATGGTCTATAAATGTTCCTAACGAGAGAATAATACGATCGTAATGAGAGTCTAAATGTGAGAGAGCTTAAACTGTCTGGTTCCAATAAATGATGAAAAGCTTATGTTTCAAATTTTAGCTCAATATCTTTAAAATTGAACGAAACAAACAGACGTATATGCGCTTGTTCAATAAAGAACATAAATGCTTTATAGGAACTACAATGCATACTCCCAAAAGTATTATATTCTTGATCGGCACTTTAAGATGAATGAATCCTAACCATCTGTCCATCTATTTGTTGCTAGAAGTTATATTTAAACAGTTCTGAAGATATTGACTTAAAAATTGAGTCATAAGCTTTATTATATAAAAAGATGTTCGTTAGTATTATATTTGGTTATACATACATCCAATGCTTCATAATAGCGCCATTCTTTATCAAATCGAGCATAGGTTTCATCTACAAATGAAGATACAAATTATTTCTATAAAAAAATGTTAAGTTAAAATATGAAGTTTATTTGAGAGAAATAACTTCAGATTCGAACATCAAATGCAATTTTCCAAAAGAAGTTCGATTTATTTCGAATGGATCTGGTATTCGTTATAAAATATGTTGAGACCAGAAGTTTGTATATTTTTGTCATGTAAAAGGTAAAAAAAAAAAATAGATATGAAGCTATCGAGTTCAACTTCAGTGGGGGCTTTCTGAATCGAGTGTTTTTAATTATCTCTTTCTCGTATAAACCATAAAGCATACAAAATTGTACTAACCTTCCAAATAAATTATCATCTTTGATTTATATCGAATCTTTTCATTGTTCCGCAAATATAAACTTATTAGCCTATCAAAGCTCTGTACACACATTTGTTCTTTAAATAAAATAATATTTAAATTTAATATAAAAAAATGTTAAAATTGTATTAATAAAAGCACTCACCGATCTAATTATCAAAACTAAACTTGTAAACTCTTCAAAATCATTTTTTGCAACTGTTTTGAATATAACATCAAAAAAAAAATATATATATGTATTGTATATCTGATCAAAATAGTACTTACTGTACACTGGTATATCATGAAGCGATGTGACGTATTTGATAACCAAATGTTTCGTTACTTCTTTCGGAAACTGAAAGTGGAAAATGTAAGCATTAATCTTTGCTTTATCTATTTTTAATCAACTTTGTAAACCGATTCATACAAAATTACTTACATCTATTTTGGGAACATAGCCCTCATCTTTGTAAAGCAATACCAAAAACTTTGGATAATTATTAAATTCCATTTTTGATTTTGTTTAACTGCGTCGTACTTGGTTCTAATAAAATACAATAAAAGTTTGTAAATATATTCATGAATATTAAATTAATTTTATAAATGAATACTTAATTTCTAAACAGCCACATACGTAAAATCATTTTTGCTTAACAGGCCGACAGATGGCAGTCGTGTCGGCAATAGATGGCCAACTGCGCTATGTAGACATTTACTTGTATATTAAAAAACCTTTAAAAAGGCTTTCCACATATTTTTAATGAATCTAAAATTCTTTTTGAAATGTTTTTATCAATTTGATGAGCAGAAAATAAATAAAAACAAAACTACGTTATATTGTAGTAAGCAGAACAAAGAGATTAGGTTTCTCGACCCTCATTTTAGTATATATTAAATATCGTTGGAGGGCAGTTACTCCAAGTTAAATTAAGATTTATAAATTTCGACAAATCATTTTGAAACCACAATTTTTTTTTTTTAATTTTTTAGAGCCTTTTATACCCGTCACACAGTGTGGAGGGTATTATCATTTTGTCCAGAAAGTTTGTAACGCATTAAAGGAGACTTCTTAGACCCAATAAAGTATATATATTCTTGATCAGCACGACGAGACGAGTCGATCTAGCCATGTCCGTCTGTCTGTCTGTCTGTCTGTCTGTCTGTATTTATGCGGTTCATTCGCTTAGTTTTAAAGATATTGACCTGAAACTCGGAACTTAGGCTTTTCTCAGTCCTAAGCAGCTCAAGTGTTAAAATCAAAGTGCCACGCCCATTTTCTGATTTTTTGTATGAAAATAGCAATTATTTATGAATGTAGTCACTCCAAGTTGGGTAAAAATACTTCTTAGGTCATCCAATGTCAAATCCAATCTGCCACGCCCATTTTTAGCTATAGCCCCCATACAAACTTACCGCCCATTTTCGAATTTTATATGAGAATAACTATTATTTACGAATGTAGTCACCAAGTTGGGTAAAAAATACTTCTAATGTCATCCAATGTCAAATCCAAGCTGCCACGCCCATTTTAACTATAGCCCCCATACAAATTTAAGGCCCGTTTTGAATTTTTGTATAAAAATAGGTATTATTTATGAGACTATTCACTCAAATTTATGTAAAAACATTTCTATTAATGATATCCAATAACAAAACTAAGGTGCCACGCCTATTTTTAGCTATAGTTCCCACACAAACTTATTGATTATTTTCGAACAAATGTATGAAAAAGTAATTATTTTCGAATATATATTTATAAATGTATATAAGCCACTGATGATCACACTAAACTATTCAAAGATTCGTGTGACGGGTATTTAAGCTTCGGTTCCACCGAAGTTAACGTTTTTACTTGTTTTCTTTAAATTTTTTGTTTTACCGTAAATAATTTTTTTTTCTCTTGTTTTGTTTATTGTTTTCCACACAAGTTTTCCCTCACGAAATACAAAATAATACTAGTTTACTTCACAATACATCATTATTATTGTGATTAAATAAAAGTACAAATAAAAATATACTCTTAAAAGTTTAAATAGAGTTAAATATATTCATAAAGAACGTATTTTCTCTCTAATAGTGTAAATCATATCGTTCTCTTTTTCAATATCTGTGTCTCCCTTAAGTTTTCTTTTATAATTTCAATTACGCTTTTCATTGCAAAAAATAAAGAGCTAACGATGAGTAACAACATAAGCAAGAACAAGATATATTATATTTCATTGCATTGTTCTTTTTTATACACGCCACACATAGTGTGAAGGGTACATTCAGTTTGTCTGAAAGTTTGTAACGCATAAATCGAGTCATCGTAGACCCTATGAAATATATATATATATATATATTCTCGATCAGCTCGACGTGACGAATCGATCTAGCCATGTCCGTCTGTCTGTCCATCTGTCCGTCTGTCTGTCGTCCGTCTGTTGATTTCTTCCCAGTTTATTCGGTCATTTGAAATGATATTAAGCTGAAACTCAGAACTTAAGCTTTTATCTCCATTTACGCCCATTTTTCGGTATAGCCCCCATACAAACTTACGGTTTTTTTTGATTTTTGTATGAAAATAGCTTTTGTTCATGAATGTATCCACTCCAAATTAAGTAAAAAAAGTTCTTAAAAAAAAAAAATCATAGTTAACATCAATGTTGGCATAAAATGAAATTTAATATAATTTTCATTCTTTAACATTTTATTATTATCGCTATAAGTTGCAGTCGTATGTTATTATAATTATTATAATTATTTATATTTTGTATGAGAGCAATGGTAGCGCAAACAGCGACACCAAAGCCTAATTAGTTCCTTCCGCATAATTATAGAAACAGACAAACAGATATGAAGTACCTATGTATATGTAATGTATACTGTTTATAACAAACTGAACGACATTCAAGTACGAAACGTATCGGAATTTTTTCATGTGCATGTAGTCACGTATACCAGATACTGGGCTGGCGAAGGCAAAACAATCTTTAAATTTTTATTCATATTTTGAAACAATTAAGCAAAATTTTTTGTTATTTTGTATGTACAATTATGTTAAAAGATGCTATAGACACCGCACAAAAGATTAATTTTAAATAATCTTTGACTTCGTTTGTCTCATGATGTATTTAAAAAATGTTGTAGTACTCTAAAGCAGTCTCTTACCATTTTGCTTACAAATTTTGGTGAGTTTTAAAAGAAAATGTGGTGAAAAGACTACATGCCACCATTTTTATCTCACTCTAACTCACTAAGAAACTACTTAACGATTAAAATTAGGCTATATCAAACTAAAGGCGGAGTACTACAACTCTTTATGATTGCATTACACAAAATGGTGTGATGACTGATAAAGAAATGACGACTATGAATTCGAAGATGTTGATTAATATATACGAGTACATGTTTTGGGATCTCCATGCGCTAGTTGCGAAAATAATTACAATGAGTTTCACTCATAGACCTCAAGTGGTCCTAAGTGGTAATGATAGTGGTGATAATTACAGAATGCCTTTTCCAGTGACGCAATCCTTAGCAGCTGCAGATGAGGCATCGCAGAATCTACACGGAATGAGACTCTTAGCACGCATAAACGTAGCATATATTAGTGTTGTCCACAAAATCACTTTCGGTGATTTTTTTCACAGTGATTTAAAATCGCAATGTCGATTTGCGATTTTCTTTTTTGTTCCACAGCGAATATGAACAGTTTTCGGTGATTTTGTGTATCGCTGTTCGCGTACAGTAAACCTGTTCAGTATTGTTTTTCGCGAATGTGTCACTGCTTGCAGTCACTGTGCTTCTTAAATCGCAGTCACTAATCACAAAAATCACTCTTTTTGCCAACACTAGCACATATATTCCGCATAATTTTTTATTGCCGAATAAAATCGTGTCATTTTTATTTAATTTTTTTGTTTTTTATTTTATTTTGGCATATGTTTATGTTTATTTTGAACTTAAGAACCACTAATAACTCATTCTGCCCCTCTTGCTGTATAAGAGTTATCGGCGCATTTCAGCAAATTGTTATTCCAGCTGTCGTTGCAGTTGTTTTCACTTAAGCTGAGCTGCTTTGATTTTGCACAGAGGGGCTTCTACTTTACTGTTTTTTTTTTTTTTTCTTAACTTTCAATGAATGTAAACAAAAGTCTCAAGCAGCTAAAGCTATTTTTTTTCCCTCGTTTTCGTTTATGTAAATCAAAAAAAAAAAAAAAAATGGCATTTCTTAAAATTTATGTTTATAAAAATTTACAGAATTGCAACTTTTCGAAAATATGTTTTAAATTGAAAAACAAAAACAAAAAAAAAGGAAAAGACTGCCAAAATAATTTAAAGCTGCCAGCAATTTTGTATCGGTGCGGCGCCGATTTTTATTTATGCGCTAACTTTGTGTCTGTGTTTTTGTCTTAAGTTTACGTTTTTAAAATTTTGCCAGCTTTATTTACTGTCAGAAATCATATTAAGTTTTTTTTACATAAAATAAGAAAAAATGAAAATATGAAATTATTATCGACCATGCTTTCGAAATCGCTAAAATTTTGTGATTTACATTTTAAATCACTAATATTGTTGCTCCGTTTAGACCGATTACTTTTTAATTTGTAAACGATAGCAGTTTTTTTTTCATAGACAATACAAAGAAACGTTTGGAATTGAAACATAACTTTTACGTTTGATGGAACACAAATAATTAAATAAATAAATAATTACGGAAGCAAGGCAGTATACGAAATATTTTCACGGGTTGCATTCACATTAATTTTTAGAAAACCATTTACGTTTACAACAATATCGCATGACTTGAAAGGTTTGAGGAGAATCACTTTATACCAAAATTTTATTTTTTTAAAGAATATAAATTTTTATTACCCCATAAAGTATATATATTATATATTATTGATCAGCTCGACGAGACGAATCGATTCCGTCATGTCCGTCTGTTTGTCCGTCTGTCTGTTTATTTCTACGCATTTTTTTCGATGAAGATATATAGATATAATGCCGAAATTTGGAACTTTAGCTTTTCTCGGCAACGAATACTTTGTATGTTAAAACCAAGTTGCCACGCCCATTTTTAGGTGTAGCTCCCATACAAACTTACCGAAAATTTTCGATTTTTTGTATGATAATAGGTATTATTTATAAATGTATACATTCCAAATTGGGTAAAAATTGGTAAAAAAAACAGTTCTAATGTCATCCAATATCAAAAGCAAGGTGCCACGCCTATTTTAAGATATATCTCCCATACAAACCAACCGCCCGTTTTCGAATTTTTGTATGAAAATATTTATTATTTATGAATGTATTCACTCAAAATTGAATAAAAACACTTCTAATGACATTCAATATCAAAAACAAAGTTCCACGCGCATTTTTAGGTGTAGCCCCCATACAAATTTACCGCCCATTTTCGAATTTTTTAATAAAAGTTGGTATTATTTAGGAATTTATTTACTAAAAAATGGGAAAAAAACTTCATATATCATCCAATTCCAAAACCAAGATGCCACGCCCATTTTTATGTTTATGTTTATATGTTATGTTCCTTGTTTGTAAAAAAAAAAAATTTTTTTATTAAATATATTCACTACAAATTGGGTACAAACACTTCTTATTTCATTCAATGTCAAATGAAGGTGCCACGCCCATTTTAAGTCATATTCCCTTACAAAGCTACAACCCATTTTCAAGTTTTTGTATGAAGATAGTTATTAATTTTTAATGTATTTACTACAGATTGGGTTAAAAAAACTTCTAAAGGCATCCAATATCAAAGCAAAGGTGCCACGCCCATTTTTGGCTATAGTCCCCATACAAACCTTATGCCCATTTTTGAGTTTTTGTATGAAAATAGTTCTTATTTATGAATATATTCACTCCAGTTTGGGTAAAATCACTTCTACTGTCATCTTATAAATATGCTAACGACATGACAAGGATCAGGCCACTATAACTTACAGACCCCGTACAAACTCAACTTACACTTTTTTTCAAGAAAAGGATACATAAATGCGTCACCACAAATTCAAGATGATTGAATATTCAAAGCCCCAATTACATAGGCTGGCAAAGAAGGAGGCATTCAAGCCATTTAAAAAAAAAAAAAGTCTATTCGGGCACACGATTTCCATTGGTCTGAAGAACACGATGGGAAAGGAAAGGCTTTCCGGGCTTTGCCTTAAGAGCATGCATAGAAAATTTGTTAATGAAAACCGTGACATGTTTGAAAAAAAAAAAAAAAACAATTGATAAATTTGCACAAAGTCTGAGCGTTTTCTGCTGTTGTAATACAAAAAAAAATAAAATTTATGAGCTTCTTTAAAAAAAATATTAAAACTCTCGATTAAAAGTTCATAATGAAAATATTACGTACAAACGTGCAGCATTTCATTTATTTCAAAATGTTTTTTTTTTTTACAAATATTTCAGCAATAAAATAAAATTCTCGGAATATATAAAACATGCAAAAAAAAAAAAAAAAAATAACAAAACATTTGGATTTCGGCGGTTTTGCTGAATGCTGGCGTTTTGAATGCATCAAGAAATTCGGTATAAAGCAGAGCCAAGACAGCAAAAGTTGTGCGCAGCATGTGCCACGAAAGGCTTTCAATAATATTTTACTTAAATATTTCTTACACCTCTTTTTTTATTTGAACTGTAGAACTTTACTTAAAAGATCTACAATGTACATGCATGTTGAAATGTATACAGACGGACGGACAGACGCTTGAATACAGAGCGCGTGTTGCAGCATTAACTGCATGCTGCATGCTGCATAACGCGACACTTCTCTTACACTGATATCTTATTTCAGTTTGAGTTGAATGCAAAAAATGAAAAAAAAAAAAAAAAAAAAAAAAAACAAATATTTCGGTGGCACTCTTTGAAGGTGTCGACAGACAGCAATGTGCCCAAAAAGGGTTAAAAAAAAAAAAAAAAAAAAAAGGGGGTATAAACCAACTAAAATTTATGTGCATACAAAACGCAGGTGTGACAACTCGCAGCAAAATTTATCTGTGATGTCACGCCGACTGCGACAACGTTCAAATCTCTTAGCTGCATTGCGATTTATTCGTGCATATTTCAGATATTGTATCTTAATGCGACGTTAACTTGCCAAGCATGAGTTTAAGTTTAGATTTACATTTTAAACTTAATTTTTTTTTTTTTTGCCTGGCATATATCTTTTTTTTTTCATAGTAAAAGTTGCCACGATTTAAACGAGATGAACTACATTTCATTTTTTTGTATCTTTTTCGCAATCTGTTAAAAAAAAAAAAAAAAAATGAAATCAGTTAATTAGCTACATTAACTGTTGTTGACAGTAGGCTTTAAAAATGTTAATTATCATTTTTAATTGACATTGACTTAATTATATTAAAAATATTTAAATTGAATTAACGTATTTGCAGCTATGAGATTTAAATCAACGTATTAGCGAAAAAAATATAATATTTCATTTCATAGATGACAATTAATGAAAAAAAAAATAAATAAAATAATCAAAATTACATTAAATAAAATTTGACATGTAATATTAAATGATTTATTTTTAATTCATATTTAAATGGGACAGAACAAAATATTAATTAAGTCAAAATAGTAATGAAACACATCTCTAAAACCACGCAAAGGCTTTACAAAAACTACGAAGTCTTCGTACTATCAATTTCAATGTTAGGAAAGTTATTTATTGAATATCAATTGTACATGTAATTTTGAATATTTTAAATTATTTAAAAAAGCCACGTCAGATATCATCCGTTCAAATTGGCCTGGATACGACAATATTCATGTTTCTGCCATCAAAGCGTTGCCCCCAATTGGCTTGCAGATACTTGTAAACATCATCAAAAATGCTTCCAGCTTGATCACTTTCCCACCCAGTGGAAATGCGCCGAAATAGTACTCATACGCAAACCTGGGAAGCCTGCAGCCAATCTCGCCTCATATCGTCCAATAAGTTTACTGACGGTACTCTCCAAAGTTGTTGAGAGACTTTTCCTGCGTAGAATGCGGCCAATTCTGGAAGAGGGGGTTCGTTTCCCGATCATCAGTTCGGTTTCAGAGAAAGCCATGGCACGCCGGAACAGTGCCACAGGTTAGTCGAGAAGATTCTGGAATCATTTGAGGAGAAGAAGTTTTGTTCGGCAGTCTTTCTAGATGTAAAGCAAGCCTTCGACAGGGTGTGGCATGCTGGTCTGCTTCACAAACTTAAGACGATCTTACCAGCTCCATACTATACCTTTATTAGGTCCTACCTTGAGCGCAGGAGTTTCTATGTTAGATGTGAAGAAGGAAATATCCAAATAAAAGATATTCGAGCCGGAGTTCCTCAGGGAAGTGTTCTAGGACCAGTCCTTTACACTCTCTATACAGCCGACTGCCGATTATAGAGGAAGACAAATTGCTGGTCGCTATGTATGCAGACGACACGGTTCTCTTGTATCCGACGTTTCCCTACAGGTTGCTTCTGGAATCCTTCAAAGGCAACTCGACATCTTCTCTACTTGGCTCAAGAGGTGGAGCACTGTAGTGAACCCTGAGAAGTCCACTCAAATGACTTTTTCTTTAAGAAGGGGTGACTGTCCCCAAGTTCATCTTGACGGAGCCACAATCCCATGCAGCGCTACAGCCAAGTATCGGGGCTTGGGTCTTGACAGAATGTTAACCTGGAGTCCTCACCTTCTCACCTAAAAGGCCAATGCTCAATGAAAGGTTGAAAAAACATTAATGGCTTATCGGACGAAGGTCACCTCTCAAGCTGAGGAGCAAACTTTTAGTCTATAAAGCAATTATATGGACATACGAGTCCCAATTTGGGGCACTGCCAGCAGGAGTAACTGTTCTATTGTTCAAATATTTCAAAACAAGGCGCTGAGGATTATGTCAAACGCTCACGTGTTCGACACCAACAAAGAGATACACAAGGAACTCGGGGTATCTTGGGTATACCAAGAAATAACAAGTTTAAGCACCTCTTATATAAATCGGCTCGACATGCATACCAACACACTCGCCATCAACCTACTACGACAACAGCTCCAGTATAAGAAGGCTCAAAAGGCTTCACCCGCTCGATCTCACTCATGGAAGACAATAACTCATGTTTACTTTTACTTTTTGTTTATTTTCATTTCCCATCCCTTTATTCCTTATCCATAATGGCTTTTGCCAACGCATTGTCAACTGTTCTTTACTTACAAAACTTGCTGATTGTCTTTTAAAGACAGATTGCAAATAAATTTATTCGCTATAAAAAAAAAAAAAAGATATCATCCGATTGATCGACTATTTTCTGATTAATTAATTTTTTCCAATTAATCGATTTTCTAGATTTATCAATTTTTTCTAATAAATCGATTTTTTCCGATTAATCGATTTTTTTACAGGTATAAAGTGGAAAAAAATTAAAACAAAATAAAAAAAGTTTCAAAATATAAAAAAAAATCGAATAACTTTTTTTAAAACATCGATTTTATATATTTTAAAACCCGATTATTAATCGATTATTTTTCGGACAATCGATTTTTCCGATCAATCGATTTTTATACGGTTTCTAAGCTAAACGTAAAATACCTCTGAATTTCTTGTTAGTTAATTTCCAGCTTATTTTATTATGCCTAATGCTGCTATACAAGCACCATTATTGTTTGTATCATGAACACTTATTTTTTTGGTGTTTTTCAGAACTATCGCTCATTGAATTCGGAATAATCGTTTATTTTATTAAGAAGTGTTGTTCTAGCTATTTTTTTCTTTTGTATCAAAAATTATTGTTCACAATTATAACAGCTCTTAATGATAATCCTGTCGTCTTTTTTTTTAGATATTACGTTCCCAGCATTGAACATCGACGTTCTATATCTCTTTCTTCTGTTTCGATTAACCGCAACAATACTCGTAAAATTATTATTATTAAAAATTTAAAAATAAATTTCTACAATTTAATATGTTAAAAATTTTTAAATCGTTAATCACAGAACACATACATGTGTAATAAGTAGAAACGTTAAAGTCAATAATTATAAATCTGCATACAAAATGATTAAGTATCAATAAAGATGCTATACAGCATACAATTTATGAGAAAATACGCCAATAATAAAAATTATAAAAAATAATAAAAAAAAAAAAAAAGTTTAAAAGATGAACAAAAAAAAAAAAAGAACAAAACTTAATTATTATAGATTGTATATTTATTATTATGCACGACGCTTATACTCCTTTGGGTAAAATATACCATACATACAATCGGTCCGTATATTCTCTCAGTATGTGTCGATTGGCAATAAATAAAATGCTATGCGGCATAGCATGATGACATGAATGACATACAACGATTATATGCAGCGCCTTGTGGCAATAATTTTAAATAAAATTCTATTATTTATTATATTTGTTGGTAAATTAAAGTATGTACCTATAAACGAGCGGTTGCAGAATTTATTTTATTTACTTAACAGTGAAAAATAAAAATTAATAACATATAAAAAAAATATGTATATGGTATCTGTTGATATGTGTGTGTGTGTTTGGGCAACTTGTTAATGAGTAAATGGACAGCGACAGTGTTGGGTTAATGCAATCAATAAGCGAGAAAAAACAATATAAATAAAATAAATTTAATAAAATACTGCGTACGTAAGAAGCATGCAACTATATGCGAGCAGCATGAAAAGTTGTTGGTAACACTCAAAAAATGAGAAGTTTAAGCAAAATAAACACTGCTTCAGTTTTTTTATGTTGTTGAGAAAATTTCTAATTAGTGTTGCGTAAATCTGACATAAATTTTTGAAAAACTATTCCAGTCTGTATTATAAAAATGCTTTTCAGTGAGAAAACCTAATCCAGCACTGTGCAATTTTTTTAAAACATCGTTTGAAAAAATTTAAAAGGCTGACGATTTTCTATTAATTGATTTTTTCGATTAATCGATTACTTTCTGATTAATCGATTATATTTCGATTAATTGATTATTTCACGTTTAATCAATTTTTACCGATTAATCGATTTTTTAGAATATTATGATTAATCGATTTTTTTACAGTTCGAAAGTGAAAAAATTTAACAAAACAAAAACAAATTTCAGAATATAGAAAATCGATTTGTTTAATTTTAAAACATCGAATTTATATATATATTTCAATAAACGATTATTTCCGATAGATAGATCGTTTCCCGATTAATCGATAATTGATTATTTTCCGAATAATCGATTATTTGCCGATTAATCGATTATATTCTATTTTGTCGATTTTTATCGGATTAATCGATTTTTTTCGATATATCAGTTTTTTTGCTTAATAAATTTTTTTCCATTTAATAGATTTTTTCCGATTAATCGATTTTTTTACAAAATCAAAGTGAAAAATATTTTAACAAAATACAAAAAAGTTTCAAAATATAAAAAATCGATAAACTTTTTTTAAAAAACCGATTTTATATATTTTAAAAACTGATTATTTTTAATTGATCGATTATTTTCTGATTAATCGATTATTTTCCGATTAATAAATTTTTTCAGATTAATCAATTTTTTCTAATAAATTGATTTTTTCCGATTAATCGGTATAAAGTGAAAAAAATTTACACAAAAAAAAATAATTTCAAAATATAAAAAATCGATTAGTTTTATTTTAAAACATCGATTTTATATATAAAAACCGATTATTTCCGATTAATCGATTATTTTCCCAATAATTGATTTTTCCCATCAATCGATTTTTCAGATTAATCTATTTTTATACGGTTTCTAGGCTAAACCTCTAAAGTTGTTATTAATTAATTCTTAGCTTATTTAATTTCCGATTATTCGATTTACTTCCGACTAATCGATTTTTCCGTTTAATCGATTTTTCAGATTAATCGATGTAGGCTTAACCTAAAAGACCTCTGAATTTCTAATTAATTGATTCTCAGCCTTTCTTATTACGCATAATACAGCTAAATACTTTAAAATTCCAATTACTTTTCAACACACACTCGTTTACGTAAAAGTGTAAGGTATAAAATGGGCGTTAACAACAAAATTTTGTATGCCGTTGCAGTTGACGTTAATTGACCGCAACAATTTTTGCAGCGTGTAGTAAATTTTAATGAAATTGTGGTGCAGTCAGGATGCATTATTACTGCTGCTGTTGTTGTTGTTGTTGTTTTGTTGTTATTCCTGTTAAGATACATTGTTGCCATTGGGCGTATTTGGCAGCATTGACGTCGACAATTTTACATCAAAGTGCTGTGCTGTGCTGTGTTGTGTTGATGACACGCTTGTCAGCAACACTTCTTCATTCGGTTTGCATAAATAAATAAATAAATAAAAAAAAATGTTGCTAACTTAATTTTCAACAACGACAACGAGTAATATCAAAATACGTATAGATACATTTGTATCTGAACAAATCTGCTATTTAAAAGAACATATGTTCATATTCCTTTGCTTCTTATTTACACTCCATAAAGTTCAATGTCCTTTACGCTGTGCGACAAATCCACTTAACGTTAAAACAATTTCGAAGTAATAAGACTTTAAGGATTACAACTGAAAGCTATTTAACTTCAAAAAAAAAAAAAATAAATAAAAGGAAACCCACGCCCTTATAAGCATTGAAAATACAATAAAAAACAAACAGGAACAGCAGCATAAATAAAAATAAAAAAATAATAATTTAAATAAGAAAACAAAAACAGCTGTTGCACTTCGCGATTCGTTTCGAGTTGAATCAAGTTGAGAGTTAAATAAAAAAAATAAAAATTGATACAAAAAAAGATACAAAAGCAATCTGAATGCGTCAACGTCAACGTTGAGAGTTGAAAAAAATAAATAAATAAATAAATAAAATATTATTATAAAATTTTAGCTTAAATAAAACTGAAGCTTTGATACGCTACGCCGTACATGAGTGCACTTAGAAAAGTATTTGAGAATATCTTGAAATATTGACAGAGAAGCTGAAAATAAAAAGTATCTTTATATGACTCGATCCAGACAAGCACCAATTTAATAAAGCTTTACAGAATTTGTTACAAACTTAATGAAAAAATAAATATACTACGTAAAATTAGAATATAAAAATAAAAAGAAATGCATTTTTATTTATGCACAACAAGAAGACGAAAGAGAAGGGATAATCTCATTATAATGAAACAGAAGTAATTCACGCGCCAAGCGATGCCATGAAATGCATAACGTAATGTATACAACGAGACAACGGAACGTAAGTAAGTAAGCAAACGCAACGCAACGCAACGTAAATACGTAACATAATATTGTGTTACGTCAATCAATTGTCGCGGTACGGCTTAGCTCGGATATTATGGCGCAGCTGTACTATAATAAAATGTTAAATTAATAGAAAAAGAAATACGTTGTATACAAAAAAAAAAGGATAACGAGGTTGGTGCGAAAAATACGCAGCCTACACAAAGCTAATAAATATTCTAGCTAAATTTATCATTTTATAACATCTATATAATGTTATGATAGTATGGACAAGCATTGTACTATATAAAACCTTTGCTATTCTAGATATATAGGCACGCATACTTCTAGGAAAGAACACTGAGCAAACATTAGACTACTCATCTTATAGACTATCTACTCAATCGAAACCATTTGTAGATTAAAAATTTGATCAAATATCTCAGACCGATTATTTAAGATCTGTCTGGAAAGTACTGTTTTGATACAAGGCATACCAAATAACTCTGACTACAGATTTCCATCTATAAAAGCACAGCACAGCTTTTAGTCTGGGTCTACCCATTCTTGAAAGCAATATTGACCACATATATAGTAGCAAGTTTGATATAGCAGTTACCTGTCTACAGATACTTTTTAAAATTTTATATATTTTCCTGTAATCCTTTTTGTATTTTAACATTGTAAGCCGTTTCGTAACTAATAAATAAATAAATATTAAGCCATGTCAAAACTTTTTCAAGCATGAAGCCTGTAACACCTTTTTGTTTTCAGTTTTTTTGTTTTATAAATGAATAAGCTAGTAATGAATTTTTATGCGCTTCGCCAATACAGCAGAGACTTGTAGATATGGAATGCCTATACGAGGCGTTAAACAACACATTTATTTCCATTTGAGTACAAATTGTGCTTGTATCCAGAACGAAATGTACTGGAATCAAATAATTATTAAACAATTGGCAATCTGTTGTATTAGTACTCATATTAAGAACGTACGTTCTTATATAAAGAACCATTTGTTCTTAGTAAATGAGCAGCTAAAAACGAAAATACGAAAACAAATGATGCAATGAGCGTAAATTTATGAGAGCGTCTATTACATATTTTACTACTTTGCTCTCTCATTTTACATTTGAAGCTTTTGAAACTTAAATTAAGCACAATTATGCTAAAAACAAGTACATAGTGCATCATAGAAGAATCAATAGCAATATTTGTGCTTGATTTTGTATGTTCTTAAATAAAGTACAGGCGTTCTCAATTTACTAGCAGCGTTTTTGTCTCTGTGTAAACCCGAAAATAGTTAAAATCTTGGGCGCATGGGTTTTTAATTAGTTTATCGAAAAGTTTATAATTTTTTTTTTTTTTAGATTTAATACTAATAAATTTAGCTGCCCATCCAAGAGAAGTTTCATTGTATTAGTTAGTTTTATGCTACATTTCACTTCGATTGCGTTTGCGTTAAAATAACTAATTCACGATTGTTAAAGTAATCAAACCGAGCGAAATCGAATTATCGATAGATATGCCTATTAGAAAAGCATGCTTTTCACTTCTCAAACATTTTTTCTATGGAAAATTTTTGCATTGTTTAGATAACTCAAAATCTTTTATCGATTATTTGAATGCAAACGAAAATGTAGTGGAAATGCTGCAATGATAAATTTTAAAATGATTGCATTATAATTTGTTAAAATATTATTGACTTATTTTGAATCGGTTCGATTATTACAGCAATCGACAATCGATTTTTCAATGTAAATAATTAAAAAAAAAATGCAAAAGGTATAAAAAAAAAGTGTTTCTTTAATTTTTTGCAAATCAATCATTTTTATTTTTGCTAACGCAAATCGATTATTTCATTTCGATTATGAATAATCGATTGCAGCTAATTAAATTGTTACAAGGTTGCATAAACTTGGCGTAGGGTATATAAAAAAAAAAAAAAAAAAAAAAACGCATATAAAAAAACTAATTTACGCAATGCCCCCAAAATAATATGTAAATATTTACATATTCTAAGAAGATGTAACAGGTGCATCAAAAGGGTTAAACTGTATGACTACGGATGACTTTGGGTCAAAAGTTTAAAAGATTAATTACAAGTCGAGCATAATGAGCGGATTTCCGTTTTTTATTTAGCTTTTCTTAAATATTCTGCTTAGTACGCAATGTATCTGGCTCATATTTCATTTCATTTAATAGAATTGAATGAAATTTATGAAATATTTGCGCGCGTTTTGAATAAAAGTGAATGCTTGCTTGGCTACGCTGTAAAACCTTGGAACATGCAGCGCACGCACGCACAGAAGAAAAAAAAGGTAATAATGGCGGCAAGGGCGGCAGTAACGACAACGACGTCGACGACGACCATAGTTGATCTTCATTAATGGCGCCACCTTGTTGAATGTCATCATTAACTTCAACAGCAACAACAACAACAACAACATCATTATTATCATTAAAACAAGCTATGGAGGCATTCATGAGCTAAATTATTATTTTTCTTTTTTTTGTTGTTGTTATTGTTGCTGCTAAGCTTTGAATTTATGGCAACGCATTTGCGCTTATACAACTCGTAACGATGGCGGTCGACATGGCTCTAACGTAAGGCGCTAAGAAACAGCAAGGTTTGATTTAAGAATATTTTATTTTATGCAAAATATTATTTCAAAAAAAAAAGAAAACTTTGAGAATGAGTTACGGATTTTTCTATGGAAAATTTGCAAATTTTATAAATTATTCAATATTTGAACTCAAAAAAAAAAAAAAAAAAAAAAAAATTCAATTCTATACTTTTCGTATCAGCTCTTGTTAAAATAAACCTCATAGTGCGCTACATTGTGTTTAATAAAGCGTTGGCGTTACACGTTGTATTATGTGCAACTTCCTGAATCTGTACGATAGTCTTCTTATTAGTTTTGTAGTCTTTACAAAACTCTTTCAAAGATAGGTCTATATGCACTTTGGCTATTATTTACATTTGAAAATTTGATACCGTAGAACTTTATAATATTTTTCGGCCTAAACTCCTGATTCGAATGATTTTGAATTGCGTTTTTATAAAAAAGAAAAAAAATTAATTGATATTTAGGTGTAATATTTTACTCTGTTATAATTTTTTTTTTTTATATTCAATCGCCTGTTTGGAGCTATCCATTTTTGCACATATAGTAGTAACGGGAAAAGAAAAAAATCAGTGTTTTTGAGAATATCTCAAGAACGATTCTTAAGATAAATTTGGATTCTGCTACTCAAAATGCATGGAAGTTGATATATACGAGCCCAGAACCTTATTGAATGGAAAATAGTTTGATCATTCCTTGTGGATTCAAAAGCTTGAAGATGATTTCCCATACAAGAAGGGTCTTATCGATTTTTTATCGAATCACTAAAATGTATTACATTGCAGCATAAATATTTTTGTCTCATACATATGCATCAGTTAAGCTCTATATCGTTATCGGATGATGGCTTGCTCAATTAGAGATGGACGTGTGATTCAATAATTGGTACCGGTTTCGTTCATCATATATCGCATTTTCTTTAGGCTGTTTTAGATTTTTTTTATACCAGCCACACATAGTGTGAATAGTATTATCAGGTTGTCTGAAAGTTTTATAACGCATTAAAAGAGCCATCGTCGACCCTATAAAAACATATATTCTTGATCAGCTCAATGAGAAAAATCGATCTAGCCATGTTCGTCTGTCTGTCCGTCTATCTATAATATAATATTATACTATCTTTACTCTACTGATATCATAAGGATCAGCCGACTATACCATATAGCCCTCAAACAAAGTCACTACCCATTTTAAATTTTTTTTTTTAGAAAATATTTATTATTCTATCGTTCCGTTAAAAATTTACCCCATTATTTTACCTAAACTTTGGTTGTATCGAACTATTGACTTCAAGCCATCCCTTCTCCACATTTTACCTAAGCCACTGATGATCATAAATAAACTAAGCCATGATGTAGTGGGAATTTGAGCTTCGGTTCTACCGATGGTAACGTTTTTTTTTTGTTTTTTTTTTTTTTATTTTGGCTCGACTCGTTAAATAAATATATACTTATAAGTAGTAAGAGAAGAGTCGATGTTGCCAAGTCCATAAACATTTTTTGGATCATCTATCTATTCATTCCTAAGATATTGCTTTTCTAGTTACAAGACCCCAATTAGGCCCTGCGTAAATATTTTCACGTTTTAGTGCTTATTTCAAACCTATAAAAAAAATGGTTAAAATATCTACTTTGTGTTCATCGATGGGTCCCAGGTCCAAATATCGGATTTTTTTTTTTCTAACTATCTTTTCAAATATGAACCAAGTTGTAAGACTCTTTGTCTATAAATTCCTAAAATATGGCTTTTCCGGTTTTAAGGCCCCCCATTATAATCCGAAAAAAATTTCTAAAATTCATTCTTAGTGCTCAATTTCATCATAAAAATTTCATAGATGAATGATTGAATCGTTCAGTCAGTCTGATGAAAGAGATTCATATATAGTAAATATAGATAAACTAGACAGGCCGGTCATTTTGCAAATTTTAAGAAAATATAAATGATTGATATTTCCAATAAATTTAGTCATAAAAACCGACACATTGAAACTATGCATTCTAGCATCGAAACTATTTTTTTTTTGAAATTGGATAGGCAAGCTATTTAGAATCGACTGAACCTAGAGTGGTTCCAGACGGCCAGAAACGAATTTCCCATTCAAGTTGTGTTTCATATCACATTGTTGCATCAATAGTTGAGCTCTATATCGATATCGGATGATTGTTACCAATTAGAGATGGACGTGGGGTCTAATATTCAATCCCGTTTCCGTCCATCTTAAAGCAATTTTTTTATTTGTTTCATTCCCAACAATTCCTGTCTTTTTTTAAATGTTCCAAATTTTGGTTATTTTTTACTATTTTTTTTACCTATTTTTGAAAAACCAAATAAGTCATATAAATCAAAAACTTCAATTGATTCCAATTTGCGATAATGCCAGCATTATATCAATATTTCAATATTTATAGTCCTCTCTCGATTCCACCCACTCTGTCAATATTCACAACTATCCCGCGTTGGTTTAGATCTCGGTGTTTTTTAATCATTTTTAGTTTCAAAAGCTAACAATACTCTTTTGATTTCATCAAAGTTCAAAGAAAGTGCTTGAATTCGGGATATACTATATGTTTTTTTGGGTTTTATATTGAGTATCCCTAACACCCTGTCTATTATAAACCAGATCTATCTTTCAACATCATCAACCATTTTCAATAATAAAAAGTTTACCTTTCGTTTCAATAATTTGCCTAAGACTTTTGGAAGCTTTTTCGCAATTTCAAGCAAATTAAATTTTTAAGCATTTCAGTATTTTATCTTCCATTTTTATAAAACTTTCCCACGATATCTTAATGCAAAATATTGAATTACTCAAATATGTACAAATGTCAACACACATCAAAATTTTGACAAGCATTGAAGTAGTAACTCAACAAATCAAATAACAAGTTTTTTTTTTTATGTTTTGTTTTAAATACCTTTAAATGTCTTTTAGATAAGTTTATGCTAATTAAACACCTTCGTCAAGTTAGACAACAACAACATCTCAATGAAATTGATACGTAACGCCTAAAGGTGTTGTATGTGACATCAGAAAAAAAAAAAAACAAATCTGCAAAAAAAAAATCGTTTTCTAAATCATTTTGACGACCGACAACTCTAGACAAATTAATGCCGTACATTTTGCTGTCAGAAGGCATCAGTCGGAACGTGTCAAGTCATTTCAGATAGCAAAATATGATATGTACCAACGTACTACATACATACATACTTGGTATAAGTAGAAAACTGGCACTGATTGCTTGGACTGGAATGGATCAGCAATGCAAAAGTATAAATATAAAAAATAGAAAGTTGACCGAGACGAAGTCTTAATAGCCTTCCAGTTAGCTAAATGAATTCATAAGTGAACTGGAAAAGGCCAGTTGAATTTGCTCTTTAGAGGCTTTATACCTATGGTTTGTTGAAACTGATCCTCTAACTACCTTGCTGCCTTCTTTATGTATAAAGAAATCGAATATCGTTTAATAAACTCTGCAGCAAAATTAATATACTCTACACAATTTATTTGAACCGTACAAAAAAAAAAAAAAAAAAGTGTCAAATAAACTGACTCTGACAGTTGACAGACGTTGACATCACCAAACGACAACAACGACCGTCGTCGGTGGCCAATGCTAAAAACTTGAATAAATTCGAGCGAAAAAAAATATATATATGGAAAATATTTTATTGCACAAGTTTGCGTTATACAAAAACAAATGCCAAATATTTTGAAGTGAATATTTGCAGAAAGTACTTCATGGATAAACATTTTTTTCAGCATTTTACTTTTTGATATAAAATAAAGAGTATCGATACTAAATAGAGATGAGCATCGATGCCAAATTCTTGAGTATTGCAAAAAGTATCGATATATATCGAGTATGTATCAACGCATACTCATTTTAAACTATAATAATTTCAAAAATATGCCTATAAGTTTAGATCGAAAAACTATTTTATAATGCAGAATTTTTGAAGTTAGAATTACCTCGCAACCCGCGCGACAAGACGGAGTACAACAGACCAGCCAAGGCCTTGAAGGAGCTGCTCCAGAACCTGAGGAGAGAGTCCCTTGAGCAGTACCTGCTACAAGTGGAACCTTGCCAACCTGACCACAATCTATGGCAAATCACCAAGGGGATCAAGAGACCTGTAAGGAGAGTGGAACCTGTGAAGGATGTTTCCGGTTCCTGATGCAGAACTGAAAAGGAAAGGGCCGTAGCATTCGCCGAACACCTCTACTGCTCTCTCTCTCCCGCTCACAAGGTGCTCTCCAGAGGACGAGAAAGAAACTATCCGTTCCTTGGATATACCCCTCCAAATGTCTCTTCTCATCCCGGAGGTAGAACATGACGAACTCCTTGGTGAAATAAAGCAGCTTAAGTCCTCCAAATCGCCTGGATATGACGGTATCAACGTTCCAGCCATTAAAGTTCTACCGCCAAAGGGGATTTTCCTTCTTCTCAAAATCGTCAACAAATGTTTCCTGCTAGGACATTTTCCACCCAGTGGAAATGCGCCGAGGTGATACTGATCCGAAAACCTGCGAAATCTGCAGCCAATCTTGCCTCCTATCGCCCGATTAGCTTATTGGCCGTACTCTCCAAAGTGGTTGAGAGACTATTCTTTTGCACATGCAACTGGAAGAGGTTGCCATAGGATCGTTAGGCTCAACTAAAACTAGACCCATCTTCAATATTCAGCCAAGTTCAAATAGGACTCAATTACCCAAATTATGTCTCTTTTCAAAAGAATACTTTGACTGTTTGAAATTCAAGATGGCAGACCAAAAATAAAAAAAATAAATCGGACGAAAATTTTTAGGCTGACCCTAAATTATTTTAATTTTTTGCTAAATTTTAAATTTAAAACCCATTTCCTCCCCCCCTTTTTGGACGTACTTTAACCATTTTAAACCCCCCCCTCCTTTCTTTAAAAATAAAAAAAAAATATTTTCGGCTTCATTCTAAAAATTTTTTTTTTTAAGAAAATTTTATTTTTATTTTTAAATAAAAAAACAAAAAAAGGGGTGGGGGTAAATAATAATTATTAAAAAAAAAAAAAAAAAAAAAAAAATTTTTTTAAAAAAAAAAAAAAATTAATATTATTTGTTGGGGTTTTTTAATTTTTAAAACCTCTAATTTCCCTAACCCCTTAATATTAATAAAAAAAAAAATAAAAATTTTTTCCCACAAATTGGAAAAAAATTAAAAAAAAAAAAAAAATAATATAAAAAAAAATAAAAAAAAAGGGGCTTTTTGTTGGGGGGGGAATATAAAAAAAAGGGGTTAAAACCTTCCTTTTAATTTTGGATTTATTAAAAAAATTTTTTACAAATTTTTTACAAATTATTATAAAAAAAAAAAATTTTTTCATTTAAAAAAATTAAAAAAAAAAAAAAAATTATGTGGTTTTATTTTAAAATAAAGAGGGGGGGGGGGGGCCCCAAAAAAAAAATACAAAAAAACACAAAAAACAAAAAAAAAATAAATTTAAAAATTTAAAAAAATTTTTAAAAAAAAAAAAAAAAAAAAAAAAAAAAAAAAAAAAAAAAAAAAAAGAAAAAACCCTAAAAAAAAACCCTCCAAACCGAAAAAAAAAAATAAAAAAATTAAAAGGTTTCCATTTTTCATTTTATAATTTATAAAAACTTTCCGACAAACTGATCAAACCCTTCACACTATGTGTGGCGGATATAAAAACATATTTTGTCAGACCTTCAAGTCAGAATAAATTAAATTTGTTGACCACAGACGGACATGTAATATATTTCTTAAGTCCAGAAGTGATGAAATAAGTTGGATACCTGATACGAATTCAGTTTCAGAAATTTAGATACGCCCAAATAGAAATACTTTTAACCATTTTTTTTTTCAATATTTTATCTTTGCGGATTCAATGGCAAAAAATGGGTAAAATGGTGTAATAGGCTGAAGGAGGCATGATAGAAATGTGACCCTTCCTTATCTGCATTGATAGAAGAGTCGATCTCTCTATGTCTGTCTGTCCGTCTATTCGTTTGCTTGTCGCGCTGTCTGCCGCATGAAAATGTTATTCGAGATCCGAGACTGTATGAAATAGAGCTGCCATATTTTAAACTTAGAATCTCCTGAGTCTCCGTCAGATGTTCATGTTTTTTCTCTAGTCCCATTTTAAAGGGTAGCCGCCATAAAAGTTGTAGAGAAAATAGTTGTGTAAAAAATTTAATTTTAGTTTTTTATTTAAAATTTTTTATTTAGTTGAATTTTTCGCCAACCTTTTAAAAAAGAAAACATGCAGACCCTATGCATAGCTGTCATTTTTTTTTGTTGTTGTTGTAAGCAAAACAAAATCGAATACGTTGACAATTGATGCTTTTAAGTGTTTTCCTTGTTCAAGAACAACTTTTATGAAATGTTTTCTTTACCTTTTTGGCTTTTGTAAACACATTAAATTGATTTCTTAACAAAAAAAAAAAAAAACGAACGCAAGAACACGCTTCAAAACTTCTACAAGAAAAAAAAAACACTTTAAAGTTTTATATATGAAATTGATTGTTGTCGAAGCTTTTAGCAACTGATTGCCAACTTAATTGCTTTGCTGTAGGTCGATTTACAATTGGCAAAATAAGCATTTAAAAAAAAAAAAAAACTTCAACAAGTTACAAGTCAAGTACCAGAAAAATACAAAAGAACAGCACAAAATGTTAGTTAAATTGCTTTTGAAAAAATCGAAACAATATAGACGCACAGACAGACAGACAGACACATTTACGAACGAAAGTGTTCAATGAATAAATGGGTTTTGTATATCGATTTCAATAAAAGCAACACTTGAAGCATAACTGTCATCAAATTTTATGGTAATCATTGATGTCAATGTCTGGCAGAGTATTGAAAAAAAGAACAATAAAAAGTTAATATGATAAATGATATTTAAAAGTAAAAATTGAAACTTTTTTTATGAGACAACTATGGTAATTGCGCTTGATTTATTTCAAGTAGATACTTTAGAATGCAAACTCAATGCAAAAAAAAAGATACTCAAAAAAGATACTAAAAAAAGATACTCTTAAAAATCGCATGAAATTCTCATGGTGCATTTTAATTAACTCATAGCTGAAGCGTTGATTTCTGTCACTGTTGCATTTAATTAATGATACGCATAAAAATCTTGCAACAGGTTTTGCACCTGTATCTATAAGATACATTATAGGTGTATCTTGTATCTTTTTCGGTTTCATCATGCTGCGTTTCATGTTGCTACTGTCCTCGCAACATCTTTGCTATTTTTAGCTAAAAAAATTTATCTGACTTTGCGCTTAATTTGTAAATTGCATGCAAAATAGGCGACACAAAGCAGACACTTTACAAATGCTACACGCTCTGCACTTGTTTGTTTTGCCGCCACCGCTGTCGCCTAGCATGAAGCGACACTTGTCAACGTTTGAAATGGAGCATAATTGATGCCTTTGATGATGTTGCGGGTCAGTGGCATCAATATGCCATGTAGATAAGCAGGCTGCAGAAGCAGTTAGTTCTTAAAAAAAAAAAAAAAAAAAAATTGGTAGTAGAACGTTGTAGCTATTTAGGATTAGTAGTAATTTATTTTCGCAATGCGTTGTTATTTTAGCTTAACTACTTAGTTTATGTGTTAATCAAGGCAAAAGAGATTTGAACTTAGGTTAATAATACGTTGCTCATTAACAAGATGACAGCATGTGCAATGAAGCAGTCCAATTTTAGTATCTCGATTAAACTGATTTTTTGTTTTTATTTTTTTTGCTACATAGAAGGGTTCACCATTGTGGTCTCTTCATTGAGGCACACACCATGCAGCTATTGCAATGTAAAGTAATCTTACAAATAATGCTAACCAAGTGTCTCTCAACGATCTTAATGAAACCAGTTTATTTAGTCAGGTCCCATGAATTTTACTTCTTGTTAATTTTGCTTAAACTATCTCGTTCAAATGCAATAAAACACAGCAGACGTGAATTTATGAGTTCACTCGCTGAACTCTTTTTGGTTTGGTTGGGAGAAATATCGAAATATCATTATTAAGTTTCATTAAATTTCGTCCAACAGTTTCGGAGATAACTGGCGTTTTTTTTTTTTTTGTTTTAAATTTTTTAAAAATTCTTATGTAAATCCTTAGAGTTGGAAGTAAAGTTTACAATGTTTCATCTCTAAACGGAACCTTTCCGATATCGATACTTTTTCAAAATTTTTTAATGGAGAGAAAATTATTTTGTTGGTAAGAGAATTCAGTTAACATAGCTGTGCTTTTTTTTTTTTTTTTGTGCCTCTCAAATTAGGAATTGAGTAGATTCAAAATATTATGCCATATCGAAAAAAATGATAAATTTACAAAAATCTACAATGTTTTTTTTTTTTTTTACTCTGCCTGCAATATTATTCTTTACCATAAGACACACTATTGGATTCATGGTAAGCTTTTCAATTTTCAAGTCTTCTGAGTATAGCCCGAATCTTAGATGACAGTTCAACTTTGGAACACCTCCGTCATACAGTGCTGTTGTGAAGAAAATGTAGTTAATTTACTGAAATCCGAAAACTTGAGAGAGAAAAAAAAAAAATAGTTGGGTCTATTAAATATGCGTAGAGTTTTAACAAAAATTACCATAGTACCAGTTCTTTACTTAGACTCAATTATTCATTTAAAACCTTGGACTGTTAGGCATTATTTGTCTGTCTCCGATACATGCTGAAGCCGAAGGATAAAAACTACTGAACTAGAGAGCGATTTTTGGTTTCTCTACCCGTTTCTGTGGGTTGGAAACAAAAGCTCGAATTCTTTTTGGACTTTTAGAAATTTTACTTTCTCATTATATCTCCCTCCCTCTCCCCCCCCTCTTTCTCTCACTCTTTCTCACCCTTTCTCACTCGTTCTCACTCGTACTCACTCTCTCTCTCACTCTTTCTCACTCGTTCTCACTCGTACTCACTCTCTCTCACTCTTTCTCAGTCTCAGTCTTTCTCACTCTCTCTTTAACTCTCTCTCTCTCTTTCTCTATCTTACTCTCTCTCTCATCACTCACTCATTCACTCACTCATTCTCTCTCTGTCACTGTCTTTCAATCTCTCTCTCATTCTCACTCTCTAGTTCTCTCTTTCAATCTTCCTCTCACTCTCTATTCCTCTCTCTTTCACTCTTTCTCTCTCTCTCTCTCTTTCTCACTCTCTTTCTTTCACTCTCTCTCTTTCTCTCACTCTCTCTCTGTCTAACTCTCTCTCATCCACTTACTCTTTCTCTCTCTCTGTCTAACTCTCTCTCATCCAGTTACTCTTTCTCTCTCTCTCTCTCTCTCTCTCTCTCACACACTACCTCTCTCACTCACTCACTATATTTATATATTCTCATTCTCTTTCACTCATACTCTCTCGCTCTATTTCTCTCTCTCTCTTTCTCCAAACCTGTCTCTCTCTCCTATTTTCTCTTTCTCCCTCACTCACCCTCTCTTTCTCTACCTCTCTCTCTTCCTCCCTCTATTCATCTCTCTCTCACTTAAAATTTCGTTAGATATTTTTCAAAGTCTAATCCGCATGCCTTGTACACTTTGCCTCCCTATTTCTGATTTCTAAATTCTTCTCAATTAAAGATTTAAAGAATTATTTATATGAAAGAAATATATACGAAATACCCATACTAATAGGAATATTTCAAGCTTTTTCGCAAGTCAATTTATCATAACAAATTGCACTACATAAACTCTTTTTATTAAACTCGCTACAAAGCGTTGAAAAAAACAGTGCTATGAAAATCAATTAGTAACAATTTTGTGCGTTTTTCAGCAAAGACACTGAATAAAAAAAAACAAAAAAAAAAATATATATAAGCTAAAACCTCAAACAGCAGCTGAAGTCTGCGTCTAGACCACACACCTGGCAATACTATGAAATGAGAAAAAGTAAGAGAGTCACGCACACGCGTTTGCCTCGCTCGAGCCCTTTACGCTCGAACATTTATACGTCCGTCCGTCCGTCCTTGCGACAGTCTGCCAACTGACCACAGTCAGTTTTATAAAAAAAAAATAAAATAAAGCAATATTTAATATTCAAATACATATAAATTTAAGTTAATCCGTGCAGCAGCAGCAGCAGCACACAGCATGCTGTCCCAAAGGCAACTTTGGCGCCATTGGCCACTTTTAATTTCACTAAAAACAACGCAAGACGCAGTCGTCTTTTTTATGCTACAAGGTCTGCGCTCCATGCTCACGCTACGCATTTCGTGGGTTATTAGCGTTTTATAGTCACAGGATTTAGGTTCATTTACGCAGCGCGCTCTTCTTTAAGAAATAAGCCAAAAAGTTGCTACAGTCTCTAAAGGCAACGTCCGGTTATATGCTTTTTAATCATTATTAATTATACGCTGTCGTTCTATATAAATCATTTCTATATAGAGTAGAGTACCCAAGTATATAGTACCTGAATGCAAGCGTTTATTAAACTAGCTGAGACTAAGTTTTTCTCTGTTTATAGCCGCCAATCTTCCAGCGTTCCAAATTGACTGCTGAAATATGCAATGGCATTCATTACTTATGTATTTTATGTCAAACAATTAATTTTGAGTTTGTTAAATGTAATTCTTTTCTAAGAGTAATTACCAAGTTTTTAAGCTTAGTTATTAAAATAAATTATAAGAAAATGCTAACTGTGCAAAAATATGTGTACAGGATTGTCCTGCTCTGCAGCAATAAAATAAATATTTAGCAGAAATTATATTTTTATTTTCAATTTTTTTTTTTTTGTATGCCATTCAATCAATTTTAATTGAATACGATTGCAGCAAGTTGAAGTGGCAAATTGGCATACGGGCAGACAGATAAACTGATTGACAGATGAACAGGCAGATTACAACTATATGCGACGAGCGACTTTGACCTTAAAAAGTGCTACAAGGAATTTTGAAAAAAAAAAAAAATTCCATATTAAAAGAGTTTCTAGATAAACAATTTTTATATAAAACTAGCTGAACTACCCGGCCTTGCTCGGGTCATGTAGTAAAACCTTATTTCATTTGTCTAGCTCAATTATTTGCAAAAATAAGACGAATTTTTTTGGTTCACAAACCGCTCGTTTTCCAACGGTCCAACTTCCGGAAATCCCTTAAACACCTTGAACGGTAAAAATGTTTTTTTAACAATCTTTCCACTGAGCCCTGTTTCAAGTCTCTACGTCCATTTATTCCAAAGATATGGCTTTTTCCGGTTTCAAGGCCCCATTAGGACCCAGGTCAAAATTTTCTAAAATCCCGTCTAAGTGCTCACCTGTAACAAAAAAAAAAAAATTGGTCAAAAAATCTATATTGCGTCCACATATGGGTCCCAGGTCCAAAATCCGGAAATCCCTTGAACACCTTGAACGCCAAAAATGTTTTTTAAACCATCTTTCAAATGAGCCCTGTTTCAAGTCTCTACGTTTATTTATTCCAAAGATATGGCTTTTCCGGTTTTAAGGCCCCATTAGGCCCCGGGTCAAAATTTTCTAAAATCCCGTCTAAGTGTTTCAAGTCTCTACTCTACTGTTTATTCACTTCAAAGATGTGGCTTTTCCGGTTTCAAGGCCCCCATTAGGCCCCGGGTCAAAATTTTCCAAATTTTTTTCCTTTCTGACCACATCTATGATGAGAGCAACAAAACAAAAAAAAAAATTGTTCAAATCGGTCGAGTCATTCTCGAGTTTTAGCGTTGTTAACATACAGCTATGTATTTTTATATATATAGATAACGTAGGTTTTTGAAAGTAACCATTAAAAATCAAGGTCAGTTTTCAGAAAGCCTTAAACAGAATCTTCTATGTGCCACATGAGTGCATTATATGGGTGGTGCCATGCGAAACTATGATACGAATTATGCGAATCGAGTGCGAAAGAGATAGCTTACTTTCATCACTTTCAATCACTTGGCAACACCGACGAGAAACTATCTATTGAAAATGTTCCAATAGGAGCTGCGATGTATCCACTTACAAACTATCATCTTGACTTGAACAATCTGTGAGAATAAAGAATTTTAAGTTCGATTTTAAAGCCTGAAAGTTAAATGAAGAATTACTCTAGCAAGTCGATTCCTTCAACTTAAATCGAAAAAATAAATACAAGGTCTATCGAAACTCATTTAAAGATATCCAAAATCGTTGGAGGCAATTTTTACATGCTTACCCGGCTACACCATTTGATAGTCTATTATTCTTTCTAGGATGACACAAACATTTTCTTAACAAAAAAAATTGCCCAATATTTCCCCATGAACATTCCTGTACCATTCTTTGGACTTCAGCAACACTCTACATTGAGAAACATTTTAGAGACTCTGACTCTTAACACTGGATACAATTTTTCCAAAAACTAAACTCAGTCGTGCTGAACTAAGGCTACTCACATGGTAATCTACGGGTTACAACGTTCTCAGATTCTACCTCCGAAACGGAGTGTAGATTCTGTTTGAAAGATGACGCTACCAGTTCACATATATTGTGTGACTGCCCAGCACTGGCTAGATTTAGATTCATGCAGTTTAATCACTGCTTTAAAACCCGGAACATATCAGACATTCCTTGACAGCTTATTGCAAGCCTGGGCATCACTTCTGATTTTATTCACGTATTTGTCGTACACCGTTCTTGCTGGAGCTTCTTCATCCATTCAAAGCACGTGTTCAGCCCAATGCGCCTGACTATATCGATGTCGTTATATGTATAGCTGGTACAGATCATGATTCATGCGAATACGGTACTCTTTGTCCACTCTGACAGGACCAAAGATTTTACGAAAAATTTTTCTCTCGAATGTTCCCAACGCCGATTTGTCAGCCTCTGACATGATCCATGTTTCTGCGGTGATCTGCGTCTTGTAGAGTTCTATTTTCGTTGTTCTGGATAAGACTTTACCTCTTATTTGCTTACAGAGACCAAGGAGCATCAGTTAGCCAGAGTAATTCTTCATCTAATTTCTAGGCTGGTGTTATTGTTCTTGATTTTTTAAGATCCCAAGTAGACGAAGTTTTCTACAACCTCGAAGGTGAAATTCCCCATAGTCACAAAATCCTTACGTCGTGTTATTGATTTGCGAAAGGATACCAAGTACCTCGTCTTACTTTCGTTCACCGCTAGTCCCATCTTGCAGTTTCTTGTAAGAAAATATTGTTCGTCAAATCGATTGAAGAAGTCGCACGACAACGCATCACTGAAGCCTCTCTGGGCGTCATAGGGATCGGAGAGATTATACCGACCCTGACAACGCTTTGAGTGTTTGTCAGAGTCTTTATACAGAGGCGAGCGATTTTTGCAGGATTACGAAGTTCAGTCAGTGCTTTGAAGAACTTTGATCTTATTGGCGTGTCGAAAGCGGCCTTGATATCTATGCTTCTCCTTGGACTTTTCCAGCATCTGCCTCAGCGTCGATTAATAGTCGATTTAAAATCTTTTAATATTGGTTATAAATGATTATATAAACGTAGCTTATTCTACACTTTTTCTTCTACCAAAATTTATTTGATTTAGTACAAAGTGTCCACTTTTTCTTTATACCAGAAATCAGCTGTTTTAAGCAATATTGTATTTGGTAGTATTGCTTTCTCGCTTCTACTTATTGCAAATGCATAACTGTACGAAATTGTTTCAAAAAAATTGTTAGTTTCATCTGTCATAAGCTTTTTTTTTCAGCCTAAAAAATTTTAGTGTTGAAAAACCATGACATTTTAAAAATTGAATATTTTACTTTAGCTCAAATATATTAATTAGTGACATAAAAGTAATTTTTTTCCTTTATTTTCACTACTTAATATTGTCCCACAACAATTGAAATGTAGGTCACTCTAATTATTTTTACGCTTTTACATTTTTTTTTTTTTCAACTACCAAACTTGTCATTAAAATAATTGCAAACTTTACACAAAAACAAAAAAAGCTTTCAAGTAGCTTAAATTACACATTTGCTTACAGTTTAATTTGATCTGACTTTATTTTGTAAAAAAAATATATTCGAGTTATTTTATTTTTTATTTTATAATACCACAAACAGGTTGCTTTAATTTTCGCTCATTAAAAATGTAAAAAAAAAACACCTTTTAAAAAGACAAAAAAAATCCTTTTCATATAATTTCAACGTTCGATAAAATCTCAATTCTTCACTTTTTTTTTTTTTGGGATAATTTCGCTACAAAATGAAACAAAAATGACGTCCTTTGAATGCAACAACAACAACAACAAAACCATTCATTAAAATGAGTAACTCGTTACTCATACTCGTTACATGATGAATAACTAAAATGAAAAAAAAATAAATAAAAACAATCTCAATACAGGCAACAACAACAAAAAATAATTGGCATAAAACCTATTTAAAAAAAAAACATTGGCGTAGTTAAAGGGTTTTCTTTATCATAAATTATATTTCAAATTTTGTGCATCCCCCTTTTTATGCTGCAACTACGCCACTGTTTGCAATAAAAAAAAAAGGGAGCGACCATTGTCAGCAGCAATAATAATTTGCATCAATTAATCAGCGTTAAATCAGTTCACTTGTTTACCCAGTCGCAATTTTCTTGTAATAATAAAAGGCGCCTCTTTAACGATTTTTTGGAAAATAATGCTTTATGGTGTCGATGTGCTTTTGAATAGCTCAGCAACAGTAAAAACGTGTTATGTAAAATAATTTAAGGGATTTTTGAAAATGATTTTTTTTTTTTAAGGGCAATGAGCTCGAATATAAACTTTAGCCTGAAGAAACACATCTTCTTCTCTAGATTAAACTAAAGATACAGGCATGTTCCCATAATCGTTATTATAAAAATTTTAATGCGCTAAAAATCGCAAATCGCAAAACATATTTCCTATTTCAAATCGACAGTTTCGAATCAGTGTAATGAAAAGTAAATGCATAATATTTCAAAAAAAGTTACTGTCCATTTTGTAAAATATTTTTTTTTTATTTTTTAATTTTTTATAGAGTTTATTTATGTACTTTTTATGACCCGTTTCCACTGAGCCGCGTTTTGTTATCGCGTTAACAATTTATCGAAAAACGCGGAACAGTGTTTCCATTGCGTTTTAGCGTTAGCGTTCGTGTTCAAAAAGCTGATTTTATTCGTTACGTAGTAAACAAATTGTACAGCGCTAAAAAAAAAAAAATATTTTTTGAAATATATTTTTTTAATCAAATGAATGGATGTTTGTGTTGTTGCTTTAGTAACTCCTGTCCAATACGAGCATGAAAAGGTAAGCCGTCTTTTGGATATATGCAGCTAAAGCTATGTATAATTTTTGCGGTTACTTTGTCAGCTGTTTTCATAAATATGAACAACTTACGATTATTAAATTATTCGAACCGATAAGAGAAATCGGTTTGAACGCGTGTTATCGAAAGTCGCGTTCAAATTGAACGCGACTTTTTTCTATTCCTAACTGCCTATCTTTTTAGTATACAATTTAACGCGAGTTTGTCGAGTTTTTAACGCTAACGCGGAACGCGGCCTAATGGAAACGGGGCATTATTGTCATTTTTATTGATTTTTTAATCAATATATTCTACTCATACCTAAAAGCAAAAAAATTTTGTAAAAGCAACAACAATTTGTGTTTAGTTTAGACCGATAACCTGTTAATTTGTAACCGATAACCGTTTTTTTTACATACAAAGGAAAGAAATGTTTTGGAATTGAAACATAATTTTTACTAAATTGTAAATCGCAAAATTAGTAGGATTACAGGAACATGACTGTTAACTCAGTATTTTCTATTGATGCCTAAATAAAAAGAAAATAAAATTTTCGAAGCAGTAATAACTTTTAATTTAGTTAGACCGATAACCTGTTAGTTTGTAACCGATAGCAAGTTTTTTGTCATGTACAATGCAAAGAAACGTTTTGAAAATGAAACATAACTTTTGCATTTGCCGCAGCACAAATAATTTGAAATCGTACGAATTTATTAAATCGTAAAACGCAAAATATTTGCAATTACGGGAGCGGGTGACTGATAAACGCTTCGATAAATCAGAAAATTAACTATATTATTTTGTTTTTGTTAATAAAAATGCTAGTTTCTTCATAGTTAAAATGTAGAACTAAAAATTTGTATACAAAACGATTAAGACGCATAGAAAACCGCAGCTTTAGACTAACAAATTTAACCGCTTTAATCTGTAATATGGATATTAGCTAATACAAACCTAAAATACCGAAATCAGACAATTTAATTGACATTATCAATACTAAATTTGGAGTTTCTGGATAAAGAAACTACGAAATTTGTATTCAAGACTTATAATATTAAGGGCGGTTTGTATGGGGGTACTCTTTAGAACACTAATATGGTGGTTATAGCTCTTATAGTCACCCAGATCATCAGTTTCATATGGTAGACACACATCGCTAGATCTCTTCTGTCAATTAGTATATATATATATATATATATATATATATATATATATATGTCAGAGATGGAATCATTTTTATTTCTAGAAAGTTATTCACAGTTTTCTTTTCTTTGCGAAGTGCCCGCACGTATGCCTTCTATGACAATCACCGGAAAGCAGCGTGTTTTCTACTTGTCATACTACTCGCCACTGTTCAACACTGACTGTTTAACACTGACTTCTGAACAAAACCCATGCGCCATACTCGACAGAGGCAATCCTTACCTTACACCATTCTTTCAGTGGTAAACCTATCATAACAGAACGAGACGACTATATTGCATAACTATCTTTGTTATTGAGACTTAACAGTTAACTTTAAAATTAATACTATCGATTTCTTGAATCTAGGACATACTATATACTTTAAAAGGTGTATCATGTCTCTATTTGTCTTTTACCTACATTTCTACAAACCTAACATACCCTTTTATCCCTCGGGTACGTGGTATAAAATATTTACGGAAAGAGAAATCTTGGGAGAACACTAACCTATATTCTTGATCAGCATGGTATGCTGAATTGTTCTAGCAATATCTGTACCGTTTGAAGTCTTCAGAGACTATATCAGTTAAAGTTCACCAAGTCTTCCGAGCCGTCAAGAGGTATCTGATAAAAAAACCTTAACGTAAAAACCTTTTCTACATTTTATACTTCATTCATATAAACTTCTCTGTTACTTAATCTTGGAACTCATAATTTAAATTATACATATTGTAATCGTGAAAATATATTCCAGACATGCTCAAATCAAAACCATAGCTCGACATCACACATATTTAGAGCCAAGAAATCAAAATGGGAGCTAAGTTTATATGAGGACTTTATTTTAAACAAATCTGTAGAGTATTCATGGATTGATATTTTTAAATTCAAACCAAGCTTACAATTCAAAAATTTAACTCACGAATACAATTTCAGCTTAGTTTACAAAAATATTAAATTACTTCAATATGCAAATCTCTTTGGACTAATTCGTACTAATGACTTCAACCTTTTTGCTATCAAAGCAAATAATTTAGTCAAAAGTTGCTGAAAAATTATGGTCAAAAGCGTAAATCAGGCATTAAAAAAAAATTATTTAGCCTTTCCTCCATAAAACCTTCTTGTTTTTCTAGAAAATATTTCGTAAAAAGCTGCACACAAAAGTCAAATGTGGCATCAAATTTCATTAATCATGCAAAAATTCTTATCTTGCAAGGCAGTAACATGCAATTTAAATGCCACAAATTTGCTGCTTTCTAAATTCAAAAATGCTACAAAAAACTAGCACCTTACCTTTTCGAGGTCTCCTTCAAGTAAAGTGTTTCATACTTATCGCTTGTTTAGGGAAAAAAAAATCACAATTTCAACTACTTTCCCCACACGCCTCATTTTAAAAAAATAAAATCGTGTGAATATGAAAATGTGTAGTTTTCAACTAAATCGGAAAAAAAAAAAAATGTAGAAGGAAGTTTGGTGCAAAAGTTAAGTTAAAATTTTAGAAAAGTTACTAAACGCAAAGCTCACACGAAAATATGCCAACTTGACTACTTTCACTTTTTTTTTTTTTTTTTTTGTAGAGTTTTCCAGGCAGTTAGACGCTGCACGAAACTGAATTATTTCCACTTGGCCACTGAGATGTGCTAAAGATTGTGTTGAGTGTAAGTTAATGATAATAATGATAATAATAATGATGATGATGATGACTACTTTTGGTCAAGTTTTATGAAATGATGTTGCGAAAAATTGTTCTGATGATTTATGTTGTTCGGAAAAGTGCAGAAAAGTTGTTAGATTAGAGACGAAACATGTTTTTTTTTTTTTTTTTGTGAGCAGATACAATAAATAAAATTATATTTGAATGATTCTGCGAATTGAATTATGAAATTTTAAAGTTATTCCAGAAAGAAGAAAAGAAAATGGCATTAAAATCTATAAGCTTCAGTTGCAGAGATTATGAAAGCTTTTCCAGATAAGTTGCAGTAGAGATTTATTTCAAAATGATTTAAGGGACTTGGGGACTATTCTGGATTCTAATAAGCGACAAAAAACCATCTAAAGCAACAGAAAGTAATTGCTTGAATGGTAGGGGTTTTAAAACTCTTTCAGGAAATAGTTTTATACCGCCACACATAGTGTGGCCCATAAAGTATATATATTATTGATCAGCTCGATGAGGCGAGTCGATCTAGCAATGTCCGTCTGTCTGTCCGTCTGTCTGTCTGTTGATTTTAACGCAATTTACTCGGATACTACTGGAGATACTTAGCTAAACTTAGAATCTTAAGCTTTTCTTGGCAACGACCAGGTCAAGTTTATATGAAATGCGTACACGTCCATTTTTAGGTATAGCTCCCATACAAACTTATTCGCAAACTTATTTTCGAATTTTTATAATGAAAATATTTTTTTTTAGTAATGTTTTTACTCCAAACTGGGGGAAAACAACACTTTTAATATCATCCAATATCAAATCTAAGGTGCCACGTCTATTTTTGGCATAGGCCCCTCACAAAGTGAGTTGTATCAGACCATTGACCCCGTCGCATTCCATCTCGAATTTCTATTTAAGCCACTGATGATAAGGCATTCACAATTTAAAAATACGTGTAAGAGTATATAAACTTCGGTTCCATCGAAGTTAACGTTTCTCATTGTTTTTAATACACTTTAAAGTAATAATTTGGATTAAGTGAAAGATATTTTTTATCAGGGCTCCAAAGCTTAGTAAGCGAAAGGAAATGTGTCATATTGGTCTAGGCTTTTTTATTTTTCTTCACGCATTGTTTATATTGGAAATTACTGAAGGTGACAAGTATGGCTACCAGAGGAAGTGTTCAAGAAATCTATCCGAAAATCTATAATCCTTCAAACTATTTTTAACAGTCTGAACAGACCTAAAAGCATGGCTTACGTACTAACGCTACGCCTATATAACGTTGTCAAATATCTCTTCTGTTTTTTCCTTTATTGAAAGCTTTATAAAAAGTATTACAGTGATCGGATTTATTTCAATATGTGCCGTTTTGTTCTAGACGACAACTTTATAATACCCCCTTGTAGAACCCCCCCTCCCTATTTGCGAAGAACTCGGTCAGCCACTTTTCACAAGGCTCTTTTGAGGCCAACTTTACACCACCAAGCGCGTTCGCCATGGACAGGAACAGGTGGTAATTACTCGGCACTATGTCCGGGCTATATGGTGGATGTGATAAAACCTCACATCCGAACTCCCGTAGCTTCTGAGAAGTCACCAAAGATGTGTTGGCTTTTCTGTACACCCTTCCTGCTGGCCAATTCTGGACGCTTCTGATCGATCGCCTGCTTCAAGCGGTTCAGATGTTCGTTGTTGGATGCTAAAATTAAGCGACCGGCCATATGGGAGCAGCTCTTAGTGGATGATTCCCTTCCATTCCCTCCAAACACACAGCAAAACCTTCTTGGCCGTCAGTCCCGGTTTGGCCACTGATTGGGACGATTCACCGGCCTTCGACCACAACCGTTTTCGCTTTAAATTATTATTTGATCCATTTTTCGTCGCCAGTCACCATCCGCTTTAAAAATGGGTCGAGTTCGTTCCGTTTATACCGCGTTGATTCGGTCCAGAAGGTTTTTTTCTGCTTCAAATCATCGCGTTTTGCACCGAAACATTGCAGTGGTTGAAATTTTTGTATCTAATGCCTCTCTGTCAGATGGTTTAAAATCGATGTTTTCATGATTTGATCGGTACTTATAGTCACAGGTCTTCGCCGGCTGGCTTATCCATGGTGTCGTTTTCACCGGCTCTGAACCATTTCTCCACGGTTCGAAGTGATAGAGTGCCATCTCCCAAAACGCCATTAATCTCACGGAACGTTTCTCCAGCGGATTTTCCTTTAATGAAGGAAAACTTCAAAATAGCGCGAATTTCGGCGTTAGTGAACTCCAAATTTTCCAAAAGCACACCACTGTATGACAAACTTTTAAACTCAACTGTAAACCCAAATAAAGTTACTTTAAAACCAAAAAATGCCAGTAGCTGCCTTATTTTCGGTAGCATTATGCACAGATTTATGAGCTTAGAGTGGAGTTGGTGTGTGTGTGTGTGTGTGCAACTGTATTGAATTTGTATTTTTCTAAACATTTTGCGTGTATAAAATTTAAGCGACATGAAAATGGCCACAATTGCGCTATTTTTTGCTTTTTTGTTTTCCCATCACGCGCCATCAATCACAATCGAGTGCGCTACTAAATGCAGTACATGAATCGCTTGCAGCATTTATGTCTGATGACGATGAAGTCTGGACTGACCAGCACACCAGCACCACCATCCCCACTTGCACGTTTGACATTTTAAGCTTGAAGTCTGAACGATTTTGCTTGTAAAAATGTTATTTGTGCATCATTTTTCATAACTTTGGCATGCAAACAAAAAAAAAAAAAAATCGTAAAAAAAAAAACTAAAAACGAAAACAACAGAAATTCGAGATTCCAACTGAGCAGCAAATCGTACGCTGAATTGAAATCGAGTCTGACTGACTCTGATGAAGCTGCATCTGTATCAAAAACAACAACAACAAAAACAACATTGAAACTTGATATGCATACAAAAGTTTTGAGCGTGATCGTGGGTGCTAAAGCGTTATACAGAAACACATATGAAATTCGCTCGTTCAATGACGCTCCTTTGGGCTTAATCGAAATCACTTTGGGCTTTTGGGTGATTTTTCGTTTTATTTTTAAAATCTTTTTTATTTTATATATTGCAATGTGGCATAAATACTCAAGTGTAGGGTACATTTCTATTATTTAAAAAATATTTATTTGTGAATTTTAAACTAAAATTGAATCTCTTTTTGCGTGGTCTTTAATCTTGAGAATGACTTCACCGATTTATATTTTTTTTTTTTAAATTAAAAGAAATATTGAGAAATTTCCAAAAAAACTTCAAAAACCCCAGAAAAAAGCTCAGAAAAAAATCCCAGAAAAATCCCAGAAAACTCCGAGGAAAAATCCCAGATATCTTAAGGAAAAGTTGCACACCTGAATTCCCAAGATTTCAAAATACCTGCTCCCAAAAAAAAAAAAAAAAAGGAGTAAAGTGGATGCTGAAGAAAGCAGGTTGGTGTCACAAAAATATTTAAATAGAGAATTATTTGTTACACCGAGCAAGGCCGGGTATCTCGACTAGTAGTTTCTAAAATTTGTATATATTTATGTTTATAAAACACTTCCTCTAAAATGTCCTTCTTTTGTAGGTTTATTTTAATCAAGGATTTTATTTTTTGACTAATATAAAAGAGAAATTTGAAGAGAACCAATGGATTTGAAAAGAGCTTTTCGAATTTTTAAAGCGTCGACTGGAACATTTCTGTAGGACATTGTTAATTAAAAATAAAATTGAGGAACAATGCTGTTCAGACTAAGCTCAATCAACGCCGTGAGGATAGGCCCGATGAGAGGGGGTTAGCCGGGGCAAAACCCCGGGGGCCCGGCTGCCGGAGGGAAATTTTTTTCAAATGAAAATAGGGAACGAATAGAGGATAGAGGTCAGTATCGGCATTGATTAGCAAGCTTTTCCCAGGTGAGAAGCTAAAAAAAAAAAAAAAAGGTCTTCGCTTATATCTAAATATATTTTTGATAATCATGATTAATCAGCAACAATCGATTTATTTTTATAATCTTCAGCAATCAATTATTTCCAACAATCGCACAGCCCTATTCCCTGGATCACATTCATATTATATATATGAGGGGCCCGTGATCGCGGTCTGTACCGGGGCCCAGTTTGGCTCTCGACGGCCCTGCGTGAGGAGGAAGCTGTAACCCTAGCTAAAATATTAAAAACAAAGAAAAGCCACACCTTAATTTGTATCCGTTCAACATAAAGTCGGAAAGTCTGTAAGGCAGGAAAGTAGACGAGTCAAAAAGCTTTGTCCGTCTGTTTGTATGTTTGTCTGTCCATCGAATTAGTTGATTTGTTTGCTATTACTGCGGAAAACAATGTTATTGAGACTTTTCATAGAAAACTAATCACTACCGGTCCCTTTCAAAAGGGGAAGCTAATTTGAAACTATGAAACTAAATATAAAATTGTAAAAATGTTTCTATGTCCTGTATGTACTATTAAACCATTCAACCGATGAGTTCCAAACCTGTATCATTTGAAAGACAACAATGCAAATAAATTAAAATTTTACTAAAACAATGCATTAGTCACATTCGGCACTTTAAAGAAGTCGATTTTCTAATTTTCGCATGCAAAAATGTTTTGTTTTTTTATAGATTTTACTATTTTAGCCTCAACACTTTATGGACTCGCTGCATTTAAAAATCCGATTATTAATTGAAGCGTATTCCAAAGTAATTTGGATACACTGCAACCCAAAAATAAACTAATGGTATTTTTAGTATGTTTTTTTTTTTTTTTTTTTTGCTAGCTACAACCACAATTTATTGCTAATTTTCAATTCTTTACAACCGCAAACAATACGCAATACACTTTTACACGCTTTCATTTTTGCTGTAAACGCATTTGAAAGCTTTTGTTTTCGCTCTGGGATGCCGCGCTTGTGCATCATATGGCGACTGTTTGAACATTTACATTCCATTTTGGTTGTATTCAATTTTGAAGTTTCAACGATTTTTTTTCTTTTTTTTTTTGTTGAATCCTTTGGCTTTTGTTTTTGTTGCCACTTTTTATTTGGTCATGTTACGCGAATTTGTTGCAATTTCTCATTGTCAGCGAGGTTTGCCGGTAAATTTTGATTAAACGTTCGCTCCGGGAATTCACTTGGTTTTATATTCCTCAATGTGTGTGTATGTTTTGTTTTTTTTTTGTCTCTTTCTTTATCAGTCGACATCGTTTTCGTCGTTCCATTGTTGTTGTTGTTGTTGTTGCATCTGTTACTTTCGGTTCTCTTGTTTCGATTTGTGTTTGATAAATGGTGTTATCGTGTGGCGATATATTTTGTTATTCTAGGAAAAAAATTTCGCTTATTTTTTTTCTAGATTTAGCTTTTAACATGGGAAATTTAGCAGCGGTTGCCATTGGCTTATATCAACGAAATTGTGCGCAGCTGCTAGTACATATTTAAAAAATATTTAAAATGATTTAATTTTATTTAACTCAGTCAAAAAAAAAAAAAAAAAGGGAACTAAATTCGTGAAAAATGTTTGGCTTGGAAGAGTTTTTATAAAATTTTGAGAGTTACTGATAGTCTCTGAGATCGTTGCATTTCTATGACAGACAACAACACGGACAGATGAACTTTATCGAATAAAATCAATTTGGCTATTTGTATCAATTTTCTTTAGAGAACAACATTGTTACGTATTTGAGATGGTCCTCGGCACGGGAATCCCATTTGTTCCGCTGGAACCCCAAGGTTCCGCTGGAACCCCATAGGTTCCGCTGGAATCCCATAGGTTTCGCTGGAATCCCATAGTTTCCGCTGGAATCCCATAGGTTCCGCTGGAATCCCATAGGCTCCGCTGACTTTTAATTATAAAAAATATTTGTTTGATTTTTTAATCAATAAGCTTAAAACTAAACAGTGCAGTGTTTTATGATGAGCGTTGGAACCTTTTAAATTCGGGTCCATAAATAACAAATATTTTTAATATAGACACAAATATGAGAATTATTTACAAAAAAATAGAGAAGGAAGCCTGCTTTGCTTACATTTCTGAAAAATTGAATATGTTTATTTTTAAAAACATTTTAAAACAAGAAAGAACGCTGAAGTCGAGTATGGTCGACTGCAAGATACCCTGTAACCAATCTTTATGTTTACCTTAAGTTAGGTTCTATTTTACTATCATACCTCATTGAATTGAATTTTCGTACAAAGACTTAAAAAATCGGGTATATCTGTGTGTGGGGACTATCATAGGCATAATGTTATTCCAACTTACACATACTAGAATAAGAAACATGTCTTTTTGGGACAATCATGGGCAGTATTTATACTAAATGAGGACTATACCTAAAATGTTGTTGGCCCTATCCAAAATGGGATTTAAGATTTGGGGTAGATTTGTACTAAATTGGGAGTACCTTACTTAAGAACAATGGGTCTGGAGAAACCCCGTTTGCAAGTGCAACTTGACGGTCCAGGAGAGTCTAAGATTTAAATATGGTGGCCGAGATAATCTCTCCTAGTACGGCAGACATCCCGCAGGGCAGACGAACACGGACAGACGGACGGACGGACATACAGACATAGCTACTTACCCCTTCCATTCTCATCAATAATATATATACTTTATAGGGTCCTTCTTCTGCCTGTTAGATACATTCGCACAAACTTAACACACCCATTATACGATTTGGGTACAGCGTATAAAAAGTGAAAAAAAAAAAAAACATTTCTATTTTTCATGCAGCCAAAAAATTATGCTATGCACTCTGCATAATTTGCAGCACATATGTATATGAATCTCATGCGTACGTAACCAGCCAACAAGGACCCAAGAGAGTGCTCGTCAGTAAGCGTAGTTTTGGTACAAAAAAAAAAAAAAAAAAAAAATATTTATGTATATGAAGGAAAAATTGAAGTAACGCATTAAAATTAATTGTGAAGCACTCGCAGTCATTTGCATTTGCATTTTAGTAACATACTCACCATTTTTTTTTTTGTTTCATTTGAAGTTTGTTCCTTTTTTTTTTTTTTTGATGCATATAAAACATAACCTTTCTTGAGTCCTTTTTTTTTTTTTTGGGGAAGCTTTCGCATTTTTGGTGCAAATGTCGCTTCAAAGTTAATTATGTTGACACAGTCTGCTTGAGTTTTTGCACTTAAAATTTTACAAAAGAAAAAAAAAGAACATAAAATGAAGTCCAGCTTTTCATATACAGCAAAGATATTTTGGTAAAGTCTGTGTGTGTGTGTGTGTGCATTAAGACATTTGTCATGACAGAAAAAATAACCCCGCCCACCAAAACGTCGTTGTCAATGACATTATAATCGTCATCATCATCATCATCATTATCATCATTGAATATAGTCGTCGTCGTTGGCAAAGCGAGTTACTCAAATTAATTAAGTTTCGCCTTTGCCAACATTGCTCATACGCCCCCATTGCGCTGTTCATACTCCCTGCAGCGATATGTGCAGCCTTCTTTAAAATTTATTTTTTACTAGTCTTTTTTTTTTTTTCCTTTAATTTTTGACTGACATTTTCTAGACATTTGTCGCTGTTTAGAAAATTATCCCTTCATTTTCTTAAATAAAAAAAAATACTAAACTTCATACAGCTGCACTCATTTAACTTTCATGCTAACCTTTTGTAATTTAAAATTAATTGCTTTGGCGTAGTTTGAATTATTAAAAAACTATCGATGAGATTGTTTGGATTTTTATTTTTTACGTTGGTAATTTTGAAAACTTTCTTTAGTTAACTTAAAAGAAGGTTAAAAGTCGTGAAAGGTCGTGTTGCGGCTTTAAGAAAATGAAGCAAGAAGATAAAGTTGCTAAATTTAACTTTAAGTTAAAATAAATGTTTAACAGGATTTATTGAAAACTTTAATACTCTACTATATTTTTTTTACAAATAATAGTGGACAGATGGATATTTTTGTATAAATAAGGATATGTAATATACTTTCACCAAAAATATTCCAATTTATTTGAAAAATTTTAGTTGACTTTTTTTAGAGACTTTCATATATGCTATAGTGACCCAATATTTGTTCAATATATATGCTCGTAGTATCTGACCCATATAAAATCTAAACTGTACACATGGATTACCATAATAAAAGTTTTCACCATTTTTTTCTATAATAATTGTTTCTATAAAAAACTCAATGGGGGCATACAAACATCCCAGGCAACGAGCAAGCAGATGCCCTAGACCTCTCTAAGTAGGCCCATTGGAAGCCACACACTAAGTGAGACATTACGAATGATAGAAAACGAGCCAGACATGAACACTGGCTTTTTAAGGCCAGGGCATGACAGGACAAATTATTAATAGGGGATTCAACTCTAAGGTTACCAACATTCGAGGTGTGTTCAAACATTATCGCAAATTTTGAATTTTCGCGGATTACGTATATTCGAATTTCGATTTTTTGTGGCGTTATGTTGGTACTCATGTCTCTCACTTATGCCGACAAGCTCGGCCATTTTGAATGTTCACTTAATTGTTGACAGCTGCTTTGCTTGCACGTGTTTTGGATCGTCTTCGATTTTTACCTAATCAAAAAAATGGATCAAAAGAACCTGTATCAAATTTTTTTTTTCTGAATGGAATAAATGGAATAAATATGTTGAAGAAGGCTTATGGGGACCGAGCTCTACCAAAATCAACAACATTTGATTGGTATAAATTGTTGAAAGAAGGTTGCGGGACGTGTTGAAGACGAAGAGCTCCCTGATCAACCATCGACCTCAACGGACGATGCTCATATCCAAAAAGTAAAAGAATTAGTGCTTGCACACCGTCGATTAACTATGAGATGACATGGCTGATGAAATTGGCGTATCGAAAGGATCAATTAATACAATTTTGAAGGATGTTTTTGGGCCTCAAACGTGTCAAGTCTCGGTTGGTACCAAAAATGATAATTTTTTTTTAAGAACTGTACTGATTTTTCGTGACTTTTTTTGCCAAAAATCCAACCAATATCGTTACGCAACCACCGTATTCGCTTGATTTGGCACCGTGTGACTTCTGGCTATTCCCAAAACTCAAGAGACCACTCCGGGGAACGCGTTTCGAGTCGATTGAGGAGATAAAAAGCTAAATCGAAGAAGGCGCTGATGGCTATACCGGAAAGGGACTATTTGGCATGTTTCGAGGATTGAAAAAACGTTGGCATAGGTGTATTTTTATCGGAAGGGGATTGCTTTTAAAGGGGACAAAATAGATATTCATGAATAAATAAATAATTTAAAAAAAAAAAAAAAAACACCAAATATGCGATACTTTTGAACACACCTCGTATAATAATTGTAGCAAGCTCCTCTGAGTGTAGATTCTGTGGTAGTATGGAGGAAAAACATAGAAGCATCCTTGAACCGAGTAAGCCTTAAGTTTTGAGTTTCAGCTTAATATTTTTAAAACTGAACGAATAAATCACCTCGCAACAGAGAGACAGACGGACAGACAGACGGGACATGACTAAATCGATTCGTCTCGTTACTACGTAATAAACTTTTAAACAAAATGATAATACCTTCTACACTATATACATATGTGACTGGTTTAATAATAGTGCAGACAGACGAACATTTTTGTATGAATAAGAAAGAATACTCTCACCAAAATGATTTCGATTCCTCTGTCCGTCTGTCGCTAATTTAAAAAAACTGAGCGCAGCTTATCAAAGTGGAAACTAAAAACATTCAAATTGAGTATTTATGAAAACTATCATCGATAGATTCGTATAGACAGACAGACAAATAAATCTACTGGCAGACAGACGGACATATGAACGAAAGAAAAATTGTGCAGATATATTGACCGAAGGACGTACAGATGCATTATAAATTATATTTTAAAATTATTTCTAATTTTAAATACTTTCTAAACTTTCATGAAAGCCATATAAAACTTCATAATGAAATAACAAAGAAAATATTTATACACAAAATCAAGTACATAAATTGCAATTCATCATCTTAAACATTTCAACAACAAAAACAAAGACACAAAAGACACAAGCAGCGAAACAAGTTAAAAATGCATATGCAACGTAAATCAGCATGTGTGACTTGACTTTGGAATAGGCCAAATGGCGGCATGTGCCGTCTTAGTGTGCCACACACACGCATACGACTTGACTCGTTTCAGCTCGGCGGCATAAACACTTAGTTTTGCCTGTCGATATATGCACTCAACTTAACGCGATTCGATGCGGTATCTCCTTCTCATCATGATCATCAGATACACTTCACTACATTTTGCATATGGAATCTTCATATTTAAAGCTACAACAACATCATCATTCGGTGTAATTCAATTCGAGGTAATGTTACTTCGAACACAGCTCTAAGTTCAGCTACAATATGTGCAGATACTGGTGCTCATAAGTTTAGGAATATACTTTAAAAATATTATTAAAAAATGTTAACATATTTCTCTCATCTGATTCTATTATATATTTTCTTTTCTTCTGTAAGCCTCTCTTACACATTCATTCGTTTGAAATAAAACATGGCTTTAAACAACAACAATAAATGTATAAAATAATATCATCATCATTTTTTCATCTTTTTTCTTAAACTATTATTTTTTGAAGCGTTATACGAAAAAAAACATTTTTGGTAATACTCTTCCAAGTTTCCAAGTTTTTCGGACCAATTACTATACGTAAGGTTCGACAAAAATGCACCGATTAGGATCTGTAAAAATATAAAACCCGTACCCGCAGGGATATGAGATAGATATATTCGTCTGTCTCTACCTTCATACATTCATGCATCTGCTGACCGCCATATGTATCATGTAATCTCGAGGATCTATTAAAAGAAAAAGTCAAAACAGTCAAAATTTCAATCTTTAATTGTTCAGACCCCCCGAACGATAACCTATACCGAATTATTAGCCCTTAGAAAAATTCTTGAGTTCATGTACGAAAATTTTTATGTTAAAAACGTCAATCCTATAAAAAATTTACTTAAGTTGGAAATAATCGATTGTTGATGATTGTAAAAATAAATCGATTGTTGCGGATTAATCATGATTATCAAAGAATATATTTTGATATAAGTGAAGACCTTCTTTTTTTTTTTTTTTTTTTTTTGCTTCTCACGTGAAAAAGCTTGCCATTACTGTCACTCTATCCTCTATAAACTACTTAGTTGTATTGTTTAAATAATCAGTTGATTAATCAATTATTGATTCTTCAACTAATTGATCGACTTGATTATAAAATAATCGATTGTTCATTGATTAATCGATTAATCACACAGTCCTATACTAAAATCACAAGACACCACTGAAAATGATTCAAGCTTCGGACTATAAAATCTATAAGATCGGATCTAAGGCTCTTCAGAGAATTTCGTGTATGATCATTTAAAAACTTTATTATTTACTCATACAACTAATACAATACATGTTCTCGTAATCGCACATATTTTGCGATTTAAGATTTAGAAATTTATACACTTTCAAATTATTCGTGCTTCGGCAAACGCAAAAGTAATGTTTCATTTCCAAAACGTTTCTTTGCATTGTATAT
>JAEIFJ010002816.1:0-36933 GCA_018903435.1 Leucophenga varia
TACGTATTGCTGTACTCCAAAATTTTGGGTTTTTGCATAAAAACGTTATTGTTTTTTTATTCTAGGAAGTTCAAATTAAGTAAAAATTATGTCTATGATAGTCCCAATATCCCCATACAAATTTACCCCAAAATATTGGGTTTTTACATAAAAACGTCATTGCTTTTTATTCTAGAAAATTTGAATTTAGTATAAATTATGTCTATGATAGTCCCAATGAAATAGACCAATATGGGTAGGCCCAACAAAATTTTATAGGTATAAACCCAATCAAAGATATACCCGATTTTTTAAGTTTTTCTATGAAAATCCAATTCAATGATGTATGGTAGTCAAATAGAACCTAACTTAAGGTACATATAGATTGGGTACAGGGTATCTTGTAGTCGAGCATACTCGACTTCAGCGTTCTTTCTTGTTTTTTATTTAGTTATTTGTGTCCACTGAAGCAACTTTAAACACATTATTGAAAAAGAAACAAAATGACAGAGATATTTTGCTAAGTAATTACTAATTACAATGCCTACAATATATTGAAAAATGTATTAATATTTGAGTCTAACGTTGTGTTGGCAAGTCGTCTGGATTGGGATCTATTGCCGCGTAGCTAGATCATCTGGGTGGAGTCTCTTGAGGCGCCTTCTGCATGTGTTCGATTAGACGATCGTTGTATCTGGAGCTGTGTCGATTTATTTCAAAGACTGATGGCACATCTAAGTCGTTGCTAATGACCGTGTTATGAACAAACCACGGGGCATTGCAGATACAACAACATAGAAACAACTCGAAAATATTTTTTAAACATCTTTCATGTGTATTAAATCTGAAGTTAATCTGTAAGGGAAATAATGTTTTTTTTTAATGGGCAAGGTAAGGCGTAGTAAAAAGTCTAATATTCCTTTAAGAATCCCAGTAAAAGTCTGTGGAAGATCATTTTTAATATTTCCGCATATGAAATTTTGTCATATTTACAATTACTCTACTTTTCTAACACACAATATTGTCACAATCTCAAATATAATCAATCTTAATTTCTTTAACTAAAGTTTTCGTGAACCGGCTTGAACTGAACCAGTTTGGAGCTTAAATGGTTCGATTTCTGTTTCAAAATCATTTCTTTCGAAAAATTGGTTCTGTTAACAGTTCGGAGGGAACTCTCAGAGAGTACTTTTGCAGCGCTGGTTAAACTGTCTGCCTATTTGTTTCTACAAGTTTCATTCTGTCTGTCTGTCAATCCAGTCTGTCTGCATTTTACTGTTGGCAGGAAGAGTAAATTTTTGAGTCGCATTGTGATAAGCGTCTGTGAATTGAAAATCCCAGTGACTGCAAACAGTGATTAAATTCACTGTTCGGGAATAGTGATACGATCACCAAACACCGATCACAGAATTTCGTTAAAATTTAATATTGAAAAATAAAACACTAAATATATAATATGTATTTTTAAATTTTTACTTTTTACCACAGATATATAATATATATAGTATATAATAATATAAATAATAATATATATATATATATATGTGGTAAAATGGGAATAATTGCTTAAGTCTGATTTTACCAGTTTGCAGGAGAGCACTTTCTAAGTTTAAAATAATTTGAAATTGTATACAAAAGTGAGATTAAGCAAAATTACTTTGTCTTTAATTTCCTGAAAAATTGTCAAAAATAATTAAAATTTTGCCTGGAGGTACTTTTCAATACGGAGATCAGCTTAGTATTCTTATCTCAAATTTTGCTTAAGTCGACTGAAACACTTTTTCCTTTTCACTTGGTTTATATCGTTCCATTGACCAATACTCACCCCTACTACTGTGGGCATTTTACAAAGTGAATTTGAATGAAAAATCTTTATGTATTATTGTAAATCAATTTAATTGCCCTCCCGAAAAAATGCACTTATACCAACGTTTTTCCAATCCTCGAAACATGCCAAATAGTCCCTTTCCATCAGCGCCTTCATCGATTCAGCTTTTAACTCCTCAATCGACTCGAAACGCGTTCCCCGGAGTGGTCTCTTGAGTTTAGGGAAAAGCCCGAAGTCACACGGAGTCAAATTAGGCGAATACGGTGGTTTGCGGAACGATATTGGTTGTCTTTATGTTTTTCAATAAAATTCATCATTTTTGGTACCAATCCATACTTGACACGTTTGAGGCCCAAAACATCTTTCAAAATGGTATTAATTGATCCTTTCGATACGCTAATTCTTTTACTTTTTGGATGTGAGCAACGTCCGTTGAAGTCGATGGTTGATCAGGGAGCTCTTCGTCTTCAACACGTTATCAACCTTCTTTGAACAATTTATACCAATCATATATTGTGATTTTGGTAGAGCTCGGTTCCCGTAAGCCTTTTTCAACATTTTTCTCCAATTAAATCAGACATTTTAAAAATCGAAAAATGCACTCTTCGTCGTTTGGTAAACACAAGCGTAAATATATTACTGATAATGATATTGACATGAAATTTGGCCCAGATATTATTAACAGTCCCGAAATGTTAAATTGAAAATTCACCTTACTTTTTGCCAACAGTAGAAGATCCAATATTGTCTTCCTTAAAATTATTTAGAATTTTGCGCTTCTTCGCGGCTTCGAAGCGTTATCAACTTAGAGAAAATGGGACAACTATTGTGCTTCTTCTCTTAATAAAAAAACAAAAAAATTGCGATTATCTCTTTAATTTTTCAGTATTTTATCGTATATTAGCTTAATGAATATGATAAATGAATAAAAATAAATTGTTAAAGCCTGCAGCAAAATGTCTATAAACTTTTAAAATTATAAAACGATGAATAAAATAATAATTTTTAATGCAAATTTGAATATTTGACCTGTTTTTTTCCTTAATTTTCATTTTGCTTTAAATTCTGACAACTTTATCAATAATTCAAGATTAATTATGCAATTATGTAACAGCAGCAAATGTTAACGTTCGAATTTTCAAGCTTTTCCTTTAAAAATTTTCTTCTATTTTTTCTCTTTTTTCGTTTCATGGTAATTATTGTAAATTAGAGTTCTTTAAGTACTTTTGGCAAATTAGCTTCAAAACATTTTTTCAAGCATTGACGCGCATCGTCAATTTTATTACCAAAGTTTAACTTTGAAAAAAAAAAATAAAATAAAAAATAAAAATCATGGGACTAGCTTCAAAGGCAGTTTTTTTGTTCTTGTATTTGAAAATTTTAATATTCGATGAATGATTTTGACATTTAATCTTAAAATTTTTTTTTTTTTATTATTATGAATAACAATCAAATCAAAAGGATTATGCAGCGTTTGCTTTAAGTCGGGTACTCTTTCCTGGTTATTGCGTTACACCTGTCATTTTCTTTCTCATTAATGGGAAAACATGTTAAATGCTTTTCTCGCGAAATTAAGTTAATGTAAATTATGATTATGTTTCATGCCTAAAGGCTGAAATGCTGAAATGCTGTAAATGACAACATGATTTCTACTACCTTGAATACGATAACAAACAACAAGGATAACAATATTTACTCACATAATCAATATGACTGGCGGCGACTGGCGGTGGACGTGGAAGTGCAGGACTACAAATTATACATTTTGGGCCTTGTTGTTGTAAATGGCACATCTCGCCTTTTTACTTTGGCAACTTAAATATTGTATTTCGTTTGGACAAATATGCTTGCCATTTAGCGTTTAAATCGAATGAAACAAAAAAAAAAAAAAAACTTAACTCGTTGTAATTCGCCCTAAGGACTTACTTTATAAATAATTGGGTAACTTAAAAGCGGGAAATTGAGTGGCAGGCAAATTGGAAATACCATAAATGAGCGAGCATGAATAAATAAAAAACTGTGCAAATGAAAATTGTCCTGGGAAAAATTCAACGTTGACAAAGGAAAATATTATTAAAATCAGTGAAATTGTTGCTGCCAGTTAAAGTTGAACTTTAAGCTGCAAATATTTAACTTGAGAAAATATTGACACTTCTGTTACGGTTCAGTTTTTTGTATAAACGAGGCTGAAAAGTAAAGACAGCCACAGCGAATTTCATACAAAAAAAAAAAGGTGTAGACAATAGATGATTTATTTTGTATATGGAACCGCATTTACACCTGAGCATATTTTCTTTAAAAAAAAAAAAATTAATAAAATGAATAAAAAGATATTTTTTAGAGAAATGTGTAGACAGAATCAAATTACAATGAGTTGACGAAAATATAATATATTTTTCTTATTTCATTCACCAATCGCTTACTTTATTATTTTTGAAAACTGTAAAAGTGTTAAGCATTTGCTTCATTTAATTTGTGTTTTATAACTATTGCATCAGAATATTCTGGGGCTAGGGCTGAAGTGGTCACATCTGAAACCTTTAATGAAATCCATTGAATGAAATTGGATAGGAGTGTTTCTTCTCTCCTTGCTCTCGCAATAGATTCCCGACACCTCGCACGGTAGTGTTGCTTCATACATTTTCGTGTTGAGTTTTAAGTAATTTACTTTCAAAGATTATTGATATTGGTCAGTTCCTGGGGTTGCCTGCCATAGACCTATAATATTTTTTTTCACAATTTTGTATCGAAACTCAGTCAGAATATTGTTACAAGAGAAATAAAGACATGTGCTAAAGTGAGCTAAATCTTTAGTCCCTTATGGTACCTCCCATAAAGCTTTATTTATTTTTTTCAAAATTTTGTATAGGAGATACCTTCAAATGGTTGTTTATCTTATCGAAACTTAGTCAGAATATTATTTAATGAGAAATAAAGATGTTCGCTAAAAATGGGCCAAAATCTTCAGTCCCTAGGGGAACCTACTAAAGACCAATATTCATTTTTTATACAATTTTTTATTTATTCATTTATTATTTTTTTTTTATTCATGAATATCTATTTTGTCCCCATTAAAGTAATCCCCTCCCGAAAAAAAAACCTATGCCAACGTTTTTTCCAATCCTCGAAACATGCCAAATAGTCCCTTTCCGGTATAGCCATCAGCGCCTTCTTCGATTTATCTTTAATCTCCTCAATCGACTCGAAACACGTTCCCCGGAGTGGTCTCTTGAGTTTTGGGAATAGCCAGAAGTCACACGGTGCCAAATCAAGCGAATACGGTGGTTGAGGAACGATATTGTTGGATTTTTTGGCAAAAAAGTCACGAAAATTCAAATCAATCCGAAATTTGGTACCAACCGAGAATTGACACGTTTGATGCCCAAAACATCCTTCAAAATTGTATTAATTGATCCTTTCAATACGCCAATTTCATCAGCAATGTCTCTCATAGTTAATCGACGGTGTGCAAGCACTAATTTTTTTACTTTCTGGATGTGATCATCGACCGTTGAGGTCGATGGTTGATCAGGGAGCTCTTCGTCTTCAACACGTTCGCAACCTTCTTTCAACAATTTATACCAATCATTTATTGTTGATTTTGGTAGAGCTCGGTCCCCATAAGCCTTCTTCAACATTTTTATTCCATTTATTCCATTCAGAAAAAAAAATTTGATACAGGTTCTTTGATCCATTTTTTTTGAATAGGTAAAAATCGAAGACGATCCAAAACACGTGCCAGCAAAGCGGCTGTCAACAATTAAGTGAACATTCAAAATGGACGAGCTTGTCCGCAGAAGTGAGATACATGAGTACCAATATAACGCCACAAAAAAATAGAAATTCGAATAAAAAAAAAAAAAAATCGCGATAATGTTTGAACACACCTCGTATGAACATTTTGAAAGCGACTTATAAGCTTGTTACTTAGTTCACCTAATGACACGAAAAATAAAATCAATTTTTTAAAAATAAATATTTTAATAATGCGTAAAACATTTTTTTTACTTCTTATTTGGTTTTGTTTACAATAAATTGTTGCTATAATTGTAAATAAAGTGTTGTCTTAACCTAACATACATGTATCTTTTAAAAATTTACGCCAAAAAAGTATGCACCGCTTTTTTTTAAATGCATTGCAATTTTCGTGATAAAATTAACAACTAATTGTCAAGAGGTTTCGTTCTGTGGTTGTAGATTTTTTTTTTTAATTGAAAGAATATGTTAGACCCCTCAATTTTTTTTGTACCCCTGAAAAACGGAGGCAGGCGGAGCTACATTTTTTTTTTTTTTTTTTGTGAAAATTTGCAAACTTGGCATTTTATGGAGCCATTTTCATTGCCAAATATCTTTCGAAACACTTATGTAACCCTTCTGCTCACCATTTTTAAATTAAAGAGCTAGTGCTAGATTTTAATAAAAACATGAGCTACGGTAATGTATGCAAATTTTTCAGTGACTTTACTCGATTAATTCAACAACAAAATATTATAATTTAGGGAAAAAATTATGAATTCTTCTTAATAAAACGATTCTCTATCCAACCGCATTATTAGATTTTTTAAATTCTATGGTCAAAAAATTGCTTTTTGCTTGCTTCCGCTTTCAGAGATTTCTGTTAGGCGACTGCAATGCGACATTTCTCGTCGCAACCAGATAGTTTTCAAGAACCTCGTTGGCTGCTTAAATAACGAGTTGCAGATATACTCGTAAGTTAATGCTTTACATAAAAATATTTTTATTTTGAATTTAATATTCTATTTGTTTTTTTTTTTTTTTTTTTTTTGTGAACAACTTTTAATATCCATTAAACTAAAAAGAAAATATGCCCAAAACAAAAGAGGATAAAAACAGCTTAAAGAGAAAATCCCAACAAAGAGTGAACTGAAATACATGTGTATGTATTTGTATGGAACTTACTTATATAATAAAGTTACATTGAGACCAACAAAAAAACGAAATAGACAAAAATGAATCGATTGGATAATCGCATGCATAGGAATTTATTTTCTTTTTTTTTTTTTATATTTTCATATATAGTATGCAAAGGTACATATATGTATAACTACAACTAAAAATCCATTTGATTGATGAGATTTACATATATAGTATATGTTTGCAGGTATACATTTTGGACTTTTATATAGAGCAATTTTAAATTTTGGCTGTCCAATTTAATAGATTAGATCAAAGACAAAGAATGGAGCACCCACTCACTCACACACACACATTCACTCCTCATTCACTCACTCACACATTCACTCACTCACTCACTCCACTCACTTCAATTGCAGCCAATAAATTGATAGAAAAATTTATATGAATTTTCGATTTTCATTTTGACGAGCAAATTTAACCTGTTTCAATTTTGTTTTGTTCAGCGCTAACTCATCCTTTTTTTTTTGTTTTTAGTGACAGACTACTACGCTTCTAGAAAGGACATTTTGCTTTGCTAACAGAAATCCGCTTAACAATTTGCAAAATGTCGCTCTTCGTTTGCGAAATGCAATCGCAGTCGTTTGCAGCTGGCAGCTATTTGCATGTGAAGTGGGTAAGATAGACAGACAGACAGACAGATGCAGTATTCTGAATTCAAAGTTAGTTGAATGTTTTCGGGAACAGCTGCCATAGTAAAGAAATAGACCAGACAGTCGGTCGGACAGACAGACAGGCAGAATCTGACAGACAGACGACATATTCTGTTCTGTTCTGTAAAAGACAAACTGCACGTTTCGTAGCAGTTTAACTGTCGCTGTCGCTTTTACGCTTCATGTTTCATCCATCCAAAATGGAAAACTTTACTCTAAATCTCCTCGTCTTGTTTAGTATGGTGTCTCGTTTCTTCAGATTTTCACAAATGCGGAAGCAGTTTGGTTCATTTCAATTCAATTCAATTCGGTACACTTCACCGCACCCTGTTCACTGTTCAACGAATATTTAGCAAAAATATCTGCGAAATAAGCACAAAATGTTGAATATATACAGCAAATCAATTTTACATTTCGTTTGTTCCAATTTTGTAATTCAATTTTGTGCACAACATTTAAAAAAATATAAAAGCACAAAAAGTGGGGGAGAAAAAAAAAATTAAAACTTTTAGTGGCAAAAAAAAAAAAGCACTGTAATGTAATTCATTTTAAATTTTTATTCTTTTTATATTCTTCACCTTAAATTGGTTTTTTTGAAGAATTAATTGATTTAAATCTGCATCAGATTATAAATTATATTGCTGACAGTGAGTTTTATCTCAAAGTACGAAAACAACGCACACAGATACATTTTAGAAAAGATTCATTTCAAGTTTTTTTGTGGATGTGTTTTTGCTAATGCCTCTTTACAAATTTTGTATACAATATTATCAAGTACCAGTCACAGTGTGTTCAAAAAGTATCATATTTTGTGTTTTTTTTTTTTTAAATTATTTATTTATTCATGAATATCTATTTTGTCCCCTTTAAAGTAATCCCCTCCCGATAAAAGAAACCTATGCCAACGTTTTTCCAATCCTCGAAACATGCCAAATAGTCCCTTTCCGGTATAGCCATCAGCGCCTTCTTCGATTTGGCTTTTATCTCCTCAATCGACTCGAAACGCGTTCCCCGGAGTGGTCTCTTGAGTTTTGGTAATAGCCAGAAGTCAAACGGTGCCAAATCAAGCGAATACGGTGGTTGCGGAACGATATTGGTTGGATTTTTTGGCGAAAAGTCACGAAAAATTAGTACAGTTTTTAAAAAAAAAAATCATCATTTTTTGGTACTTGACTCGTTTGAAGCCCAAAATATCCTTCAAAATTGTAATAATTGATCCTTTCGATACGCCAATTTCATCAGCTATGTCTCTCTAGTTAATCGACGGTGTGCAAGCCACTAATTCTTTTACTTTTTGGATGTGAGCATCGTCCGTTGAGGTCGATGGTCGACCAGGGCGCTCTTCGTCGTTCACATCTTCTCGGCCTTCTGAGAACATTTTGTACCACCGATAAACGTTGCTTCGGTCCAAGTTAGCTTCTCCGTATGCCACAGTCAACATTCGGAATGCATCCGCGCACTTAATTTCGTTTTTCACACAAAATTTGATACAGGTTCTTTGATCCATTTTTTGAAAGCAGCTGTCAACAACTAAGTGAACATTCAAAATGGCCGAGCTTGTCGGCATAAGTGAAGACATGAGTACCAACATAACGCCACAAAAATATCGAAATTCGAATATACGTAACCCGCGAAAATTCAAAATTCGCGATAATGTTTGAACACACCTCGTATGCATATAATGGTATTGTAATCATCATTTTATAATCATCATGTTCTGTAGGAACCATAAAAATATTTGTTTGACGAAGGCTAAATATTTCAATATTTTAGTTAAGTACGTGTACGCTCCGATTTTGGATAAAGTCGATGTGCAGAAAGATACATTTTGAGATAACGCCCATATCGGGAGAGAGAGAAGGACTTTTGCCCAATCATTGAAAAATCTTGACTTCATGACACCACCAATAATAATGGAAAAGGGCTAATTGCCTATGCAATACCAGATTTAAACACCTCGACAATGACGGGGCAACTTAGCGCAGTGGCGTTCCAAGGAACATATACGAAAAACAGCACGTCTGTCCGGCTGTACAAGCCTAACATTGACTTAACAGAGAGTGTTTTTTGTAAATCACAAAGTAAAGCTACCCAAATGATACTCTAAGATCTTAACAAAGCTATGGATATTTGACTGAGCTAGAAAAAAAATAGACACATATTTTTTATACCGGCAAGGTCCAAATTTAAGGAGTTGAAAAGACCCAATGAGGGTGTAAGAAAACGGTCAAAAACATTTTTAAAACTTCTTATATTTGCTTGATAATGCGCGTAATAAATAAATATAATGCCCGTGTGGTGAGCGGGCGGTCAAAATACTACCACAGCAGGCTCAGCTTGACGTAAGTGTCGTCTAACGAGCGAATCCTCGATGTGAAGTTGGTCGGTGGAGGGGTTTACAACGACGTAAAATCATAGAACCCGTGAGACACACACAGAACAAAATGTACCCCCTAGTGTTGATCTTTAACATGAATAGTCCAGGTTGCAGGGGCCAAAAGTGGACTCGGGACGGCCCGCCCCAGCTGCCATTAAAGCATATAAAAAAAGTGATCCCCGAAAACAATACAAGGATCACAGCATACGTATGTGCATCTGGAACGTCCGAACCCTTAACGGGGATGGTGCAATAGAAGAACTTACTACCACTCTTAACAACTTCAAAGGCGAACATTACTGCTATTCAGGAAATGCGATGGACTGGCCATGGTTGCATAAACTTAGCCACCTGTGACATCTCTACAGTGGTCATGAGAGGCAACACATATTCGGATGTGGCTTCTTGGTTGGTAGTAAACTACGCAGACTCGTCTCAAGGTTTACAGCTGAAGATGAACGTCTCGCCTCGATACGCATCAGAGCTAAATTTTTCAACATTAGCCTTATATGTGTACACGCCCCGATAAATGTTAAAGATGAGATGGAGAAAATTATATATTAAGTTTTCGTATATGAAATTCAACGTATTTCTATGCCACCATTTTTTTTTTTTTTTTTTTATTATTTTTTTTTTTGAGTACTTAGCATACAATTGGAAAGGGTACAATATGTTTTTTTAATATTAAATAATTAAAAAATTGACTAATTAAAACAGTGTGTGCGATGTGCTTAAAAATAATAATATCTTTTAAGTATATACCTCGTCTACAATCGGTGCATTCAATTGTTATAAATACGATTAGTCACACAAACGTTTAACCTTTATTTAAATTCGAAATATTTCACACAAATTTTTAATATAAAACTGACAGATGCCGTTAAAAGGCGTGAAATACTTATCATTATTTTACTAATAGAGAAATTGTATTACCGTAGACCGTGTGCACTGTTTACGATTAAAATCAGAATGCTCAAGTGAAGCACAAATTGTTTAAATAGATTAAAATAAACATATTCACGCATGTTTGTGAAGGTCTTATTTAAAAGTTTTATAATTTACGAAAAAATGATAAACGAATGGTTAAAGTTTGTGTGAGAACATTCGTTCTCATATCAAGCACATTCGTTCGTATATCAAGAACTATTTGTTTTTCATAAACGGACAGTTAGAAAAGGACGGGAAAATTAAAAAAAAAAACAACAAAAGGACTGATGCTGTATGCTGAAAAATGAATGATGGTATGGTCACTTTTTGCAAGTATTTGAGCTACTGGAATAAGTCTCACAAGGAACACTACGGATCCCATACTCACGGATTCTCAAACTCACGGATTCTCAAAAACCACTTCTTAATTAGGGTAGGTGCGCCTGTCCAGTCTCTCCAGGTAGGCTTTGGCAAACCTGGGATTTCTGATGAGCCCAAGGGTCTCCGAGCTCATTGTTTACATCTCTATTCGTATGGAACGGGTGCGCATTTGTAGATTGTGCGGAGTATTTTGTTTGAAATTTCTGGATCAACTTACAGTTACTATGTTTGGCAGTAGCGTCAGGGTAAATCTTTTTCCCAGCATCCATCGATATTCCCTGGAGGACTTCTGCTCTAATGTCCCTGATCGACGATCACTCTTCTCCGCTTTTGACATTAAATTTTCTGCACGCAATGTATGAATTAAATGGCTTATAGTACGGGTCAGGAAGTGCGGTCTTTATCATATATAGCAAGCCAATGTGCTAGACCCTGTCGAAGGCTTGTTTGACGTGGAGAAAGACTGCCGTGCAATACTTCTTCTCCTCAAAAGCTTTCAGAATCCTCTTAACTTTTTTGTGGCACTGTTGGTAATCTCTCAGTCACTTTGGAGAGAACCGACAATAAACTAATTGGACGATATAAGGAGTAATTGGCTGCAGGTTTCGAAGGGAATTTGTTTTGTCTTAAGTTTTCTAATTCCTCAGCAACTCCTTAGACTCAACAAGACAAGGCACGTCCGGACGTCTCCTCTGAATCCTTTTGAGAGCATCTTGCCAAAGAATTCACTTTTCAATAAAAAGTCTGTAACTTTTTTGTTTTTTTTTGGTATGTTTGTATATTTTAGAGATGCTGGTAGTGCTTAGTTGAATGCACATGTTACTGAATCTTAAGAGAAATAACATACACACAGCGCCCAAACACACACACACACACACAGATATGCTCTTGTGTACAATTAGGTATAACATATTAAACAGATATTGTACAACAACTGGCACAGTTCTCACCCGTATACTTACATATAACTATTTGTCTTTGGCTTTATACGCGCTTCAACTCATGTATTTCGCCATTTTATACAATACAACAACAACAAAGAACAACAACAATAAAAATTTGCGCTGAAAAGTATGCCAATAAAAATAAACGAAATGCGTAGCATGAACCCTTTGCAGTCATGACAAACTGCCTTACACCTACACACATGCACAGTAAACACACACACACACACACGAATAAACAAACATTTGCCTTGAGTCTTGAAAAATACTTGAAAATTAATTTGTAAGCATTTATTTATTGTTCTTCGCCTTATTACGTGTGTGTGTGTATGTGTATCTGTGTTGCAATTTCTTTCTTTTGCAGCTTGCGCACCATTTTCTTTAAGTCTTTGCTGTTTTCTTTAAGTTTTCTTTCCCTTTCTCCGCATCATTCTGTGTTGTCTTTTGTGCATAATTCAAAATTTCATTTGGAAGATTTGCAAACATTTTGCCATAAATTAGTTGTGCTCATATATAATTCCTTGTCTTGACGAAGACAAGGATGCATTGCAATAAGTACAACAACAACAAAAATTTGTAGAAAAATATTTGTAAAAGTGCATAAATTAAATTTATCATATTTTTTCAAGGAATTCTTAGATGAAGTTACCCTATAAACAAACTTCTTCACAGAGTATTGTCTTAGCATATTTTATATTGTCTTGAGTATAACAGTTTTGAGATTTGAAATTGAACTGGAGTACTACTTTTCGTGTCCCAGTTTTCTTTTATTCCTTTGTACTTTTAGGTTGGCATCAGTGTTTGCTTTTTTTTTTTCGTGGCTGTTTTGGTTTTTTTTGTCTGCGTTTTAGCTTCGTTTTCAGATGGAAATTCTGGGAAATTTAAATTCTTTTTCATTTTCCGTGTCTATTCTTTAAATTTTGAACGCTTAGAAAGTTTCATTTGTTGAGGAAGGTACTAGAAATGCGGAATGGGCTTTTGTCATGTCCAATTTACTTTTATTTATTTTTTTTTTATGTTTGAAAAATTTATTGTAGTGGATGTTCTTGCACTTTTAGAATAAAAACAAATGGCGTGAATCAGCTTTAACCGTGGAGGTAATCTGAACATAAATATTTATTTCCAAAATCGACTAAGAAACATATGTATTATCTATGCTCTGTTGGCCTAAAAATCGTTGGTATCTAGCCTTTTGGCTTCAAATTGAAAGCGTTTGAGGGTATATCGGCCGTATCCAATATCACCGGGCTGGGAGATAATTTCTCCTGAGTCGGGTTTGTATGGGATCTTGTAAGTGGGCTGGGACGAGAATTCTACTTAGTATAGCACTATCGTCAGCAAATGTAAAGATAGTAAGGCCTTGAGCCAATAGTATTTCTGATGTGCCCAGAACAAGAAAGCTTCCTTAGGGAGTGAAGGGCATTGGTTCTATTTTGCGGAAGTAAAAAACATAAATGTTGTACTTGAGCCACTGAAGCAATATTCGGTCAAATGCCTAATCGACATCCAGAAATATGGCGGAGCAGAATTCGCTTCATTCAAATTCAGTCCTTATTTCGTTTGTGATGCGGTTAACTTGATCAATGGTACCATGCTCTTCGCGGAAGCCAAATTGATGATTGAAGATGATACATTGTTTTTGATATTTAAAATCCCAGAGCAGCATTTTCTCAAACATATTAGAAAGGCAAAATAAGAGACTTACTATATAAGCCTATGTGATGCCGCTTGCCTTGTATCTATGGCAGGTTTCGGGATCATTATAATTATTGACTTCTTCCATTGTGTTGGAAAGTATCCGCACTTTCAATATTGCATTACAATTTATTCATTTATAGTTTTTTCTTCGACTCTACGAGCTCACATTCCAGTTGTGTCTGTAAGGGGCATAAAGGCAACAGCGGGTGGTTTTATGATTCTATGAGCTTTCTCCAGTGTATATATATTACTTGTTGTGGAGAGACGTATAATGTATTGGATTTGAACAAGCTTGTTTGTTTGTTTTAGAGCTTTGCTAAGAGTTTAAGTTGCTATTTTTAATCTAAGTTTGGCATCGGGGAGCTTCGTGTTTGCCTTCGCTTCGAAAACGACTTTTCTCCAATACAAGCCTTTCGATGTGATTATTAGTCATATTAGACTTAGCAGAGGCATTTTAACTTGTTTGTGGAGTTGCATCAACAAGAATCGAGTTGAAATTTGTGACTGCGTTTTCAATATCTGTTATACTGCCGATTATTGAGTATAGTTCAATATTTCAATATTCAATATTTCTAATGTTTCTGGATGATTCAGCAAACGAAAATGGATCGAATTGTGATCAAATGATAAATGTGCAAGAGATTCGGCAGATATTAGGCCTTACTTAGGATAACATTGACTACAAAATACATATCAAAATTAAGGGATTGACTACGAGTTACGTTTTACCCGTTACAGTTCAAATATAACCTCATAAATTCAGAAAATGCAATGTTATAATTACTAAACTAATTGCGAATATTTAATATTTTATGTAAACTATTAAAACACTACTCCCAAGATTCTTTGTACATATTCCGAAAGCAATCCCTAAAAAAATGCGCACTACTAACTGTTTTCTTAAGCATAATAAACTTAAAGAAAACAAGGAAAAAACGTTAACTTCGGTGGAACCGAAGCTGAAATACCGTTCCACAACACATTTTAAATAGTTTATATGTTCACCTACGACTGATTTTAAATTTACCGATGATTTTGGCAAAATTGGTATGGAGGCTTTATGTTATATTAGCCCGATACTTAGCATATCGATAGCGTTCATAGGCGGACATTGAAATTGATTTTACCAAATTTTAATTGGATTCATTCAGAAAAAATAAATATCTAAAAAAAAACTAGAAAATAGGCGGTAAGTTTGTATGGGGGCTATACCTAAAAATGGGCGTGGCACCTTCGATTTGACATTGAAATGTTTTTAGCCAATTTGGAGTGAAGATAATACATATTTTCATACAAAAAATAGAAAATGGGCGTTAAATTTTGTGGGGACTATGTCTAAAAATGGCCGTGGCACCTTGAATATGACATACAAACTGACCAAAAATGGAAGCACCGAAGCTCGAATACCCGTCACACGAAGCTATAATTATTTTCTTGGAAAAATAAAAAAATGTAGGTTATTTTGTTTGGGGTCTATATGTTATAGTAGCCCGATCCTTGTCATATCGGTTGTATATTCATAGGATAACAGTAGAAGTGATTTTACCCAGATTGGAGTGAATATATCCATAGTTAAGAACTATTTTCATACAAAATCTAAGAAATCGGAGCTAGGTTTGTATGGGGGGCCATATCAAAAAATGGGCGTGGCACCTTTTTTTTGATATTGGATGCCATTCGAAGTGATTTTACCCAGTTTGTAGTAAATACATTCATAAAAAATAACTATTTTAATAAAATCGAAAAAAGTGGTAAGTTTGGAGCACAAAAAGCTTCTGTTTAAAATTTCAGGTCAATTTCTTTAAAACTTTCCGAGAAAAACGCATTGCAACAGGCAGACAGACGGACAGACAGACGAACATGGCTAAATCGATACGTCTCATCGAGCTGATCAATAATATATATACTATATTTTGAAGATCCCTCCAAAGCCTCCTTAAATGCGTTACAAACTTTCGGATAAACCGAATATACCCATTTACACTATGTGTAGTGTCTAAGTACTTTTAAAAGATTTTAAGTAGTGTTTATTTGCATTTTTACTCAGTTGGATTAAGAGAAAGAAGCAAAATAAAATTTGAATTTTTACGTATAAAACTTGAGTAAATTACAAATGGCGACGAACAAAGTTGAAAATAATAATAAAACATAAATTGCAAAAAAAAAAATTCTAAAATAAAAATAAAACACAAAAGCAACAGCTTGGACAATACAGAAGTCACTGGAGCGTAGGTAACACCACAGTTGAAATAAAAAAAAAACAACAACGACGACAACAACAGTTGCTGAACTTTAGCCTGTATAAAATTTTCTAAGCTTTAAAGCTATTAGCATAAGTAGCATGTTTGGTCACAAATACAAACAAACTGTAGAAAACTCATATATATACACACACACATACAATATTGTAGGCAAACAGCCCGAAGCGTACGTATATATTTGTATATTTTCTCGATTCTATAGACTAGCCCAAGAAGTTTAAAGCCGCCTATGGCTGCAAAAGATTAGCAAAAATATTCAAAATGGCAAAGAAAAGAAAGAGAATCTGTGGTGTTCTCGTCTTGTTGACTTTATATAATAAGTTTGCTGCTGCCTGCAAAATTTACTAAACGCAATCAGAGTTCTACGACTTTTGACCTAATAAATTACTAAATAAAGCGCTTAGACTTAAAATAGATACAACACATTTTCGTGAATGCATACAAAAGATATTATAAAATAAGAAAGAATTTGTAGAGAAGCCGCTGATTAACAAAAGAGCTAAAGTCGCTTATTATATATTTTACCATTCCATGTGTCGCTACATTCATATAGTACATCTGGATGAAAGGATGCAGAAAATTCATTAAAAAGGATAATGACAAGGCAACTACATACTTACTCTTGTACACACATGCACATACGAGTATGTACATATCACATTGGACTGGACTCTGTCTCTGTCTTTGCTGCTGCTTGTTCCTTGTTAAACAGCTTACAACATGTGTCCTGTCCGGCTGTTCGAAATTCTAATTGCATAAGTTCGTAGCTTAGTGTCGCCTAACTTTATATGAGAAAAAAGGATTAAAAGAAATTTTTTTTTTAATAGAATTTAATTAAAATTTATACATGGAACGGAAAGAAGCCGATTAAGCAGCATAATTTTTTTTTTTTTTTTTGTAAAAAAAAATAAACACTGAAGCTATTTAAATTCGGATAAATTTTTAAATTAATAAGCAAAATAAGTGCTTTAATTTTGTACATAATTAAAAATAATGAACCTGATGAGTGTTCTTTTACGGATTATTTATTGACTAATTTGCATGACTAGACTCGAATATAACTAACAAATTCAAAATGGTCATGCAAAAAATTGAAAACAAAATTTGCACTCGAAGACAACGTGAGCGCTAATTTGCAACTGTGCAACTTTGCAACTTTCTGCAATCAGCTGTTTGTGGCTTTATTTGTTTTAAAATATAGTTCAATAAAGAAAAAATTTATAAATTATAAAATAAAAAGAAACTATTTGCGAAATAGAATTTATTGAGGCTACTGTTTTTCTCACTTTAGAACCAAACCCGGTTAACTTACTTTTTTTCGTAGAAGTCAGCTGACCGACAGCTGCGTTGCCAACCAAGTTAAATGAAAACTGTTCACTGTGAATATTAACATTTTTGTTTGACAATTTTCTTGATGGTGCAAAATTTGCTTTTCGAATTATTTTATACGAATTAATTTTATACGTTTGAACCGAGCACTAAAAGAAATACTGCCGAAATATGCCGATCTATACGAAAAAAGTAATTTTTAACCGTTAACAACTGAACCTAATTTAAAACTATATTTAAGACCAAGTTTTATTTAAACTGTCGACATTATGTTTGAATGGCAAATGAATGTCAATATGTATAAAAAAAGGTAAAATGAAACACCCTGTGATTTGCATGATTTGTATGTAAAAGTCAATTTATTGCACACGGTGCCCTGAGTGCTGAGACCAAAAGAAGCACATTATTATGGCACATGATCTCAAAAATTAGCTCAGAGCCATAAGTTACCACCATCTTGTCGCCTTAACATATTTAGAAAGGCTTCTGCTTTCGATCGTTGTTATTTCTGATAGATCATCTGAGAAAAACTTTCTCAACTTTTTTCTACTCAGAGCTGGGCAATGACAGAGAAGATGTTCAATCGATTCTTCCCTAACTCCATTGCCACAGCTTCTACAAAAGTCATTAAAGGAGAGCCTAGCCTCATAACAAGAGTGCCTTTGAGACAGTATTCCGTGGTTACTGCTATTAGTGAGGAAATATCGAATCTATTCATTTTGAGGATGACTTATAATCTCTTACAATTTTCAAGTAGGCCCGGTGATCCGAGATATGCCGCAAGTTGTTAAGTTGAACCACTTCCTTTTGCAGTATGTAGAGTCATTTCTTTTAAAGGCAGCCTGCAAGTTGCTAAGGGTATCCCAACCTAGTACTTCCCTGAAGGATAGAGGTTTGTGATACCCTGCCTGATAAACACTGCAGTGATTAGTGGATGCCTTATGTATGTATCAGTTCCCAGATCCGGAGAGTGGACACCTCCCCCAACTTGGCTGTTGAGTTTGGATACATCCAAAAAAAGCATAATGGAGTTTTCTTTTATCTACAGCTATTTATTGCAGTCATGGGGCAGTGGAATAGTAAGGACTACTTTTGAAACGGAGTAGAAGGTATTACATGGAATTCTCTCAAGCGACTTAGCAATCAAAGAGTGCCCTAATGGCAGCTTTAAAGGCTTCCAAACCTACCAGATTTAGTGGCGGTAAGTGCAAGATAGTATTGAGTGCTTCTATGTATATTGCCTTGGATCACTTGTATCTTGTTTTTTGAAAGAGACGGCCACCATATGAAGACCCCATATAGCAGTATGGACCTCACAAAGGCCGTTGTATATCCATAGAACGAATGCCAGCTAACTTTCAGTTGAATTTTAAGCAATTTAATTGGACATTGAAACAATGAGCCTAAATCTGCTTAAAAGTAAACAATACACATTCAAAATGCGTTAACAATGCCGAATACTTTTGCATTCATATTAGAAACTAGCAGAACTACCCGGCCTTGCTCGGGTCATGTGGTAAAACCTTATTTAATTTGTCTAGCTCAATAATTTGCAAAAATTAAAACGAATTTTTTTTTGGTTCACCCACCGCTCGTTTTCAATGGATTATACTTTTCTCGGAGTAAGAAAAATTTGTACCGAGTTTCATTTCTCTTGTTCAATTATTTGCAAAAATAAATTTTTTTTTTTTTGATCGCTTTTATGGGTCCTCGCCCATCGTCCGTTTTTTTCAAACTTTTTTTAACATGTATACCAAATTAAATTTCTCTCAATTACTTCTATTGGAGCCACGCCCACCGCCTATTTTTCTCAAACTACATACTTCCTTTTTTGTGTAAGTTGGACCAAAAAAAAAAACCATCTACAAAATTTAATTGAAATACGTGGAGTTGTTTCTGGAAATATTAGATGAATTAATGTTTAATTCAATGGGGACAACGCCCGCCAGTCCAATTAGTGGTATGAAAAATAGTTTATGTCCGATTCTTAGACCAACTGAATATCACACAAAATTTCACAAGAATCAGTCAACCTGTTTTCGTGGAGTATCGTTACAAACGCTGTGACATTATATTTTTATATATTATATAGCAGGTACCCGAGGCTTTCTTCGCGTTTTTTTTTTTGCTTCTCTTTGGTGGCTAAATATAAATTGTTCAATAAATAGGGGGTTCAAATTTTAGAAATCCCTAAACACGACAAACCATCTTTCAAATGCGCCCAGTTTCAAGTCTCTTCGTCTATTTAACCCAAATGTATGACTTTTTTCAAGGCTGTCATTAGGCCCCGGGTCAAAATTTTCTAAAATCCCGTCTAAGTGGTCACCTGAAATAAAAAAAAATTGGTAAAAAAATCTATATTGGGTCCACATATGGGTCCCATGTCCAAATTCCGGAAATCCCTTGAAAACCTTGAACGCTAAAAATGTTTTTAACCATCTTTCAAATGAGCCCTGTTTCAAGTCTCTACTCTACTGTCTATTCATTCCAAAGATATGGCTTTTCCGGATTCAAGGCCCCATTTGGCCCCGGGTCAAAATTTTCCAAATTTTTTCCTTTCTGACCACATCTATGATGAGAGCAACAAAACAAAAAAAAGTTGTTCAAATCGGTCGAGTCATTCTCGAGTTTAGCGTTGTTAACGCACAGCTATATATTTTTATATATATAGATAAAGTAAGTATCTAACCCAACTGATACAAAATATGTCAATAATTATGATTGTAGTATGTAATTTCAACATTTTCTTTAACTGGCAACACACACACAAATTAGTGACATCAGGCATCTAACTGAATGGCACTTGTGGCATTTGCTCAAAATTCAGTTTTCGGTTAAATCTGAAGACCTCTCAAAATATGTATCTAGATACATATACGCCCATACATATAGTATGTCATCAACATACAATAATAATAATAATTTCAATTCGTTTACATATACAGCATGATAGCTTATGGTACTTCAAAACTAACACAAATTATATGAATGAATATCTTGACATTTGGCAGTCATGTTCTCACATTCGTATTCGTAACTATTTATTTGATAAACTACAATTCTTGTGTACAATGCAGTAAGTTATAAGAGTCCTATTCCTATTATACAATATCTATGTATATGTATGTAAAGTTATAGTTAAGTTCACTAATTTGTGGCTTAGACTCCAATGACAGCTCAAGGACTTTAGCCTTTTGTTGTCAGTTGTTGCCATTTGCCCGAAATTCAAGTGTTCTGTTTTGTGTGTGTTTTAAGTTACATCGAAATAGTCAAATAATAAGATTTAATTATTTAAATTACAACATTTTCTTGTGCCATTTTAAAGCCTTACTCACACAATTACACAAAAATTGCTTTATTTTTATAATAAAATATTTAAAGTTAAATTATATTTTTTATACCCTGTACCCAAAGGGTAAAAGGGTATATTAAGTTTGTGCGAATGTATGTAACAGACAGAAAAAGGCAAGATAGACCCTATAAAGTATATATATATTCTTAATCAGCATTGGAAGGGGAGTCGAACTAGCTATGTCTGTCTGTCCGTCCGTCCGTCCGTCATGCTGTCTGCCGTATAAAAACGATTATCTCGGAGACTATAAGAGGTAGAGCTTTCAAAATTGAAACTTAGACTCTCCTAGGCAGTCAAGTGTGCACTTAAAAACGGTTTTTCCATAACCCCATTTTAAGGGGTACCCCCTACAAATGTACTCTAATATTTTGGGTTTTTGCATAAAAACGTCATTGTTTTTTATTCTAGGAAGTTCAAATTTAGTGTAAATTATGTTTATGATAGTTCCAGTAATACATCCCAATATGGGTGGGACCAACAATATTTTAGGTATAGCTCCCATACAAATGAACCCCAAAATTTTGGGTTTTTGCATAAAAACGTCATTGTTTTTTATTCTAGGAAGTTCAAATTTAGTGTACATTATGTCTATGATAATCCCAGTAATATATCCTAATATGGGTGGGACCAACCAATTTTTAGGTATAGCTCCCATACAAATGAACCACAAAATTTTGGGTTTTTGCATAAAAACGTCATTGTTTTTTATTTTAGGAAGTTCAAATTTAGTGTAAATTATATCTATGATAGTCCCAGTAATATATCCCAATATGGGTGGGACCAAAAAAATTTTAGGTACAGCTCCCATACAAATGAACCCCAAAATTTTGGGTTTTTGCATAAAAAACGTCATTGTTTTTTATTCTAGGAAGTTCAAATATAGTATAAATTATGTCTATGATAGTCCCAATAAAATGTCCCAATATGGGTAGGACCAACAAAATTTTAGGTATAGCCCCATACAAAGATATACCCGATTTTATAAGTTTTTATATGAAAAATCAATTCAAAGGTTCATAAAGATTGGGTACAGGGTATCTTGCAGTCGAGCAAACTCGACTTCAGCGTTCTTTCTTGTTTTTTTTTTTTTTTCGTAATTGAAAAGTTTTTGCTTGTTTGACAAATTATTTAATTAAGTTCTTAAGCATTTATTTGTTTGTTTTTTTTTTTTTTTAATATTAATTGTTTTTGCTATTTTTTTTTTTTTTTTTTTTTTGGAATTTAAATTGAAACACATTTAACTAATTATTTAGTCTTGTAAATTAAATGCAAAATATGCTTAATTTATTCGAAACAATTTTAATGAAATAATTCATAAAATTTAAATTGTCATAAAATAAAAGCCAATTTGAATAAAATATTAGCTAACAAAAATATGTTAATTTGTTTTCGTTTTGTAAAATAAAAATCAAAACAAAAAATATTTAAAACGTTTTTACAAAATTTTATTTAATTATTATAATTTAATTTAATGCGTGATTATGCATAAATTATTCGAACGGAAGTTTATGGTTGCACATTGCAAAAATTTTGGGTTTTTTTAATAATATTTTAAGGCTTTACATGGAATGTAACAAGGTAAAAAAGAATTACATTGGTTTTAAAATAAAAGTGACCAAAGTATTAATACTCTTTATTCATTAAAAAAAATTAATCAGCAATACTGGGTAGTGACAATTGAAGGGAATGATATTTTATTGACTATGGGCAAACTCAGTTGTTGACTAAAAGTGGGTCGACTCTGCATCAATTGTATCTGCCCCAAAAAAATCCACAAAATTTGGTCAGGGACTGACTCAGACTGATGTAAAAATAGACGCTTCAGAATAACGGAACAAGATTAAAGTGTTCTAGCCCGTGATATAAATCTGATTAACTTACGTTAGCTAACTTCTTGGTCATTTTTCAATCTTCAGCACTGCTGGTAAAAGCCTGAAATTCCAAGAATGTCGTTTTAAAAATATAGGTAAAAAAATAGAAATCTTTCTAAAAGATAAGCTCAGAATTGTCAAAGTACGAGGTGTGTTCAAACATTATCGCGAATTTTGAATTTTCGTGGGTTAAGTATTTTCGAATTTCGATTTTTTTGTGGCGTTATATTGGTACTCATGAATGTTCACTTAATTGTTGACAGCTGCTTTGCTTGCACGTGTTTTGGATCGTCTTCGATTTTTACCTATTCAAAAAAATGGATCAAAGAACCTGTATCAATTTTTTTTTTTTTTGAATGGAATAAATGGAATAAAAATGTTGAAGAAGGCTTTTGGAGACCGAGCTCTACCAAAATCAACAACATTTGAGTGGTATAAATTGTTGAAAGAAGGTTGCGAACGTGTTGAAGACGAAGAGCTCCCTGATCAACCATCGACCTCAACGATTAACTATGGGAGACATTGCTGATGAAATTGCCGTATCGAAAGGATCAATTAATTCAATTTTGAAAAATGTTTTGGGCCTCAAACGTGTCAAGTCTCGGTTGGTACCAAAAATGATGATTTTTTTTTAAAAACTGTACTGATTTTTTGTGACTTTTCTGCCAACAATGCAACCACCGTATTCGCTTGATTTGGCACCGTGTGACTTCTGGCTATTCCCAAAACTCAAGAGAACACTCCGGGGAACGCGTTTCGAGTTGATTGAGGAGATAAAAGCGAAATCGAAGAAGGCGCTGATGGCTATACCGGAAAGGGACTATTTGGCTTGTTTCGAGTATTGGAAAAAACGTTGGCATAGGTGTATTTTATCGGGAGGGGATTACTTTAAAGGGGACAAAATAGATATTCATGAATTAATAAATAATAAAAAAAAAAAAAACACAAAATATGCGATACTTTTTGAACACACCTCGTATCAAATATAATGTTCGAAAGGACTTTTCCAAAACCGGTTAAAATATTAAAATCGGTTAGTATTTGACTGGATTATAACTGTTAAAGTGGAAAAAGACTGAAATCTCAGTTTTTGAGCCTAAATCTCTCGAAAATAATAAGCATACAACTTTTTAACTAGACCAGATGAACATCTTCTGCTACTAAACTTGGAAGTTGTTTAAATAAACTGCAACAAATGTTAAGTGATTCAATATCGAAATGTCGCACTACGACTGAAAGTAGTGATTTACGATTTTCTTGTTCCTCAGTGAACATGTTAAGTGATCGGTGATTTTGTGTATCGTTCTTTGCAAACAGTGAAACTTTTCATTTATTAGTGATTGGTGCTTTTATCACTTTTCGCGAATCGTTCATGTTACCTTGAACATCGAACCTGTACAAGTTCGTTGGTACATTTGCCAATCACTTGATTCGTTCAAACGTGCAATTCACTGAATGCGCGGTCATCTATTGAAACGAGTACTGAAAGCGCGATTGCTACAAAATTATGAATAAAAAACGAAGTGAGTTGTGACATTTTTTTAGGCAACAAAGGTAAAACAAACGGCAAAATGCAAACTGTCGTCCAAGACAAGTGTGACTTACTTAAACCGGCAAATGCAAAGAAAGCAACCAGAAACGTAATTTTTACAATAAAAGCAGTGTTTTATTTTTCAATGAAGTCGGTTTGATATGTTGTTGTAGCGAAACAGTTCAGTCAGCAGTGATTTTGTGTATCACTCTTCGCGAACAGTGAACCTGTTCAGTAATCGGTGATTGCTATTTCGCGAACTGCTATTTTATCAATGTTTTCAGTCACTGCGAATTGCAGGTTGCAATCACCCTGTGACTCAAAGATCACTCTTTTTGCCAACACTAGTATTTAAGTGTCTGATTACAGCTTTAGAGCTTTGTTATTTTTCGAAACTTCTTCGGTTCACATGAAAGGTCCATGCTCCCGTAACCGTAATCGTAAAAATTTTGCTATTTACAATTAAAATCGTAAATTTTGGTGCTCTGGCAATAGCCAATCGTAAAATATTTCCGATTTCAAATTGGCAGAATTCGAATCAGTGAAATGAAAGTAAGTGGATAATATTATATAAAAAAATAAAATATCTTTCGTTTGCTACTACGTTTGACGGGAGTTTCGGCTGCTCTTTCGGCTCTTTTTTCGTTTCGCTGTTTTTTTTTTGCATTTGAAGTTCTTCTCGATGGCATTTTTCACTATTGGTTTTTTTTTTATTGCAGCGCAACCAAAGTATGTTGGGGCTAACATAAAAACATACCAAAAAATACCATTTTCTTTTTTGTATGGGAAAATTAGAAAATCTTCTTCTTAATTGAACCGAATGTGCCTAATGCATTTTTTTTAGTGGAATTTTAATTTACCAGCGTTGTTGCCTTTCAAATGAAACCGGTTTGGAACTCATCGGAAGGATGGTTTCAACGTCCATAACGGGCATTGAAACATTTTTTTATTTTATTTTTTTTTTTTTTAAATAGAAGTTCAAGTCAACATATTTTTAAATTATCCTATAAAAAGATTTTTACAACGAACAAAAAGAGTATTAAAGTTTTAATTAAACAAATTTTCGCATATTAAATTGGATTTTTTTTTTGTATTTAAATTTTTATTCGTACACATTTCACTTTTAAATTAACTTGTTACAGAATCATTTTCATTTTTTAATAACACAGAACAAAAAAGCTTAAATGTTGAAAAAAAGTGGGTAAATTCAATTATAGAAAATATACAAACGATGTGGAAAATTGCGATTATAAATAAAAACATATTTTAAATACATAGCTTATTATTATTTAAGTGATTCATTCAAGCGAACTTGCAGCGCTGGGCATATTGTGGTTAATGTTTTTTTTTTTATAAAATTACAATTAAAGGAATTATTATATTAAAGATTATACAGTTGCAGAGTGAAAGTTAAAAATTATGGTGTAGTAATTAAAATAATTTCAATAAAAATATTTATTTTATTTTTCAATTAATACAAAAATGAGAGTAGAAGTGTATAAGTTAAACGCGAAATATAATGCCTTGCTACAGTAATCAATTAATTCAGCGATTTATGATTTAAGCAAATTTGTTCGATTTAAATTGGATCGAGTTCACGCAAAGACGATAGTTATGTTTCATTTCCAAAACGTTTCGTTGCACAAAAACTGCTATCGGTTACAAATTTATCGGTGTAACCAAGTAACAAATTGTTGTTTTAAAAAAGTACAAAGATGCTATCTACGAGAATAATATCTATAAACATTACAGCATGAAATAAAAATATTTTTATTTATTTATTTTGTTTTTGTGTTGAGCATACGATTTCGAAGCAGTGCCCCGCAGTTGAATACCATAAATCAAAGATGGTTTAATGATAGTTTTATAAATTAATCATTTATTGCTTAGTTTGCTGGAAGGACGTAGAAGCCAGTTCAGTTTCTTGAACTTAGTGCGGCATATTGCAATGATCATATTTATATCTTGTTTCCATATTAATTTATTGTCCAAAATCATACCAAGATATTTTGTGTAGTTAACTTGTGGAAGATTTATGTTGTTTACAATGTCCAGATTTACTACTGTAGATTTTTATATTCCATCGATTTGTCCATTGATGAAATGTGATCAGACAATTTTGGAGATCAGCCGAAGCAGCATTTTCATCGAGTTTGCCATAACCGCAGTATCGTCAGCATAAGGGTCAAGTAACATGCGATTACCAACCGGTTTCAGCATGTCTAAAGTGAATAAAGCATATAAAGTAGGTCTCAGAACACTATCTTGAGCTACACCTGCACCTATTGGTCGTATCTTTGAGTGTACGTCTTTCACCGCTACTTGAAAAGAGCGTTCAAATAAAAAGATTTTAGAAAAAGAAAGTATTTTTAGCAACAAACCCTCAAGCCAGACACGATCGAATGCTTGTTGCACATCTAAAAGAACGGCAAAACTGTATTGTTTCTTTTTTAAAAAACATCGAGTATACGAGGTGTGTTCAAAATTATTATTTAATCATGAATATCTATTTTGTCCCCTTTAAAGTAATCCTCCCGATAAAATACACCTATGCCAACGTTTTTTCCAATCCCTCGAAACATGCCAAATAGTCCCTTTCCGGTATAGCCATCAGCGCCTTCTTCGATTTAGCTTTTATCTCCTCAATCGACTCGAAACGCGTTCCCCCGGAGTGGTCTCTTCAGTTTTGGTAATAGCCAGAAGTCACACGGTGCCAAATCAAGCGAATACGGTGGTTGCTGAACGATATTGGTTGGATCATTTTTGGTACCAACCGAGACTTGACACGTTTGAGGCCCAAAACTTCCTTCAAAATTGTATTAATTGATCCTTTCGATACGCCAATTTCATCAGCAATGTCTCTCAAAATTAATCGACGGTGTGCAAGGACTAATTATTTTACTTTTTTGGATGTGAGCATCGTCCGTTGAGGTCGATAGTTGATCAGGGAGCTCTTCGTCTTCAACACGTTCGCAACCTTCTTTCAACAATTTATACCAATCAAATGTTGTTGATTTTGGTAGAGCTCGGCCCCCCATAAGCAACAACATTTCAACATTTTTATTCCATTTATTCCATTCAGAAAAAAAATTTGATACAGATTCTTTGATCCATTTTTTTGAATAGGTAAAAATCGAAGACGATCAAAACACGTGCAAGCAAAGCAGCTGTCAACAATTAAGTAAACATTCAAAATGGCCAAGCTTGTCGGCATAAGTGAGAGACATGAGTACCAACATAACGCCACAAAATCGAAATTCGGATATACGTAACCCGCGAAAATTCAAAATTCGCGATAATGTTTGAACACACTTCCGTATGTGTACTTGCCTTGGGAGTACCATGTTTGTGCCTGAAGCCAAATCAATATTTCGTTTATAAAGTACAGCCAGCATTCTATCTAAGAATATTCTTTCAAATATTTTTGAAAAAATAGGCAATCGGTTAAACTGTCCTTTAGGTTTTTCAGGTTTCAAAATCATAATGATAACAGCGCATTTCCACTGTGAAGGAATGTATCAGATTAGCAGCTTGATAGTTTGACCATCAATACCATCGTAACCCGGAGCTTATGCAGTTTGAAAGCCTTGATTTGTTTATAGACCTCTTCTAATGTTATATGTCTGATTCTTTCTGCAGGAGAATGAGATAGAGAAAGATGTTACAATGTGGAGTTCACATCATCAGTTGCAGCGAATTCAAATGGCTTAAAAAGATTTTTCCAGGTTGTCTGCGAAAGTTTGAGCTTTGTCCTCAATAGATCGACACCAATTATTATTTTCCATTTGTATCGTCGTATTATTAGTTAATCTCCACAATTTATAACCGTGAGATTTATCTGGAACTGAGTTAAGAAGCAGATTATCATAAAATTTTAAAGAAATCAAAAATATGTACAAGTATCTATCATTTTATATCTTTTATTCATTTATTTATTTATTTATTTATTTTTTACTTTCCACTTGCATTGCGTTAGTTGCAATTAAGCGCTAAAGTAAATTGAACACGTACAACTTAAATACATCATTCTTTACATGAATTAAAAATCAAAACAAAAAAAAATCCCTTTCAACTGCATGCCTTGCACTTTTGTTGCATTCCTTTTCATTCGAGTACATAAATCAAGTGAATCTCTTAAACAGTTCCTGTTGCTGTTGCTGTTGCTGCCGCTTATTCTTTTCACCACTTGAAGCAACTCATTCAGGACACGTTAAGAAGAAGCAGCAGCAACAAGCAGCACTACATTTGGCACAGCTCCATGCAATTTGCTGCTGCTTGCTAAAGTGTTTGTATGTATGTAAGATGTGAATATGTATCTGAAGCGGATGCGTTGAAATTCGGAAGTATGCAGTATCTGCAGGTGTAATTCTGTACAAAATGATTATTTAAGAGCTTTGCGCGCGAATTTTGTAAATTGCATATAAAATCGAAGAAAAAGGAAAAGAAGAAGAGCAAAAGATGCAGACAACAATACGCAGATGATTTCCTTGGACAGACAACAACTTAAGCAGCAAAAGCGAAAATTCTGGCAATGAAATACAATCTATGGCAGCGCTGAGAATGTGATTTAAAGTAGAATTGCAGCAAAAGAAATTCATTGTTGAAATATTTGAGAGCGAGCAAAAATCAATTTCGCTCAAAAAAAAAAAAAAAGATGAGCTGTTTGTTGTGCAACAAAATACGTTGCGGAACAGAAAGGTTTTTTTTTTACAAGCTGCCATATTCGATCGAATGCTTTCATGAAAGAATTTCATTGCTTCACCCAAGTTCAGTCTCTACTTCGGTAGTCAGGCCTTTTGCGAAACTTAACCTAGCGATCTATGTGAGTGATCAATTTGAATAAATCATAGAAATCTTTGAATTGTAGGGAAGACGCTTGCCCGTTACCACTGCCAAACATTGCGTTGGCAACTTTTAAGCCTTTCTCTATAGTTAAGAGTGGGCTAGATAGATAGAGATGGCTGAGGGGAAACACCCATATTCACTACACATTTAGCATAAGTATACTGTTTTGCTAGCACAAAAAAAATACGGTAGAAGTTTTTTGTACGTGTTCGACTCTGATCAGAGCCTACCAGTACAGTTAAGAATGTAGCGCAGTTTGGAGGGACTTAAAAGGAACAGATCACTCAGCGAACCTAACTGCGAACATCCGAAGTGCCTTTATCTACTAAAACTAAGTGCAGGACATGCACAGAGTAAGTGTTTTGACGTTTCTGGAGTGTCCATGACTCTTGATGTCGGCTGTTAGTCACGCAAGATCTTTACTGGAGTTTAGCAGTAGTGTTCCTGGTACATTTGGGGTCAATCGTAGGCCAAATAAGCTTAGTTTTCCTGCAGCTATTCAGATTTTGCCATTTATTATTGCCTAAAAAGATCCCTAATATGGGTGACCCTAGCACTCATTAGGATCTGTACTGCGACTAGCTGGAATTCAACTGATGAACGTCTTCTAGCCAGCATGTCGACTTGCATGTTTCGGAAATATCACTAGGCCCTGGGACCCATTTAAGGCAAAGTGTGTTGTGGCGACCTACAATATTGAGTTGGTTTTTACATTTCCTTACTAGCTGATATTTGGTAATCTGGCTGTTCAACGCTTTGATGAAAGCTTAGCTTTCTGAGAAAATGAAGACCGATTTGTCCCGGATCGGCAGCTGTACTAGAAGCTCGCATACTACCAGCATTGCATGGATCTCCACATGAAACACACTACAAAGACTGGCCAGACGAAAGAACTTATCCACTTTTTTTATTCTTCGATATTTTATTAGATATGTTTCTATGCGTGTATGTATGTATACATATATTTGTTCCATTCCATCCAGATGATAATGATCGACCTTACAATTATTATTGGATGTTTATAGTATTCGTAACAAATGTGGTAACAGACGATCCGACCCGATCTAGTGCGTCGTATTCTTCTTAAATGGGTATTGCGATCCCTTTGCGTCAACGGATGCAGTATTACGTTCGCCAGCAGACATGATTTGCGTGCCTCCGTTGTCTTCCAGTGGTGCTGCGGCTGATGCGCTTGCAGTATCACCGGATGAATTTGGATATTGCTGTGTAGCGTATGTATCCCATAGTTGTTCCAAATCGGGAGCGTAAATTGTCTCAACGTTCATCAGGAAAGGCACTGGAGTTAACGTATTTAACGTAATTGGCGAATTGGTGACGGCTTGTTTAGCCTCTTCATCTGCATTAAACACAACAAGTTCTGCTGCAGGCGCTTTTAGTCCCAGTCCAATGGTCTCCAACTCTAATACACTTTTGTAAATCGAATCCAATTGCCCTGATACTACGGGTTGAACATCGGCAGATACATGAGCCATCACACCATCTGAGAATACCTCTGTCATTGGGCGTTTATTGCGCAAATAACGTGCATGGGCCAAGTGGTTGATCGAATAGACTTCGTCGTCATTGGTTACAATTTACGGCTATATTTGTAAATGTTGCCGTCATTACCAAACGAAGGTGCTGCATGTACAACAATCTCGGGTGTCTGAAAATTTTGATTGACACATTTGCTAGCGTTGGAGTCACGAATACGTTTTATTTCTGGTTGACCTTTAGGCTTGCGCCCACGTTTTTGGCTGTTACATTTGGCAAGGTCTGGGCCCGTTTCCGTCTTTTTTAGTATTACGTTTGCGCTGTTTGATCTCGACTGCTTTTGCTGCTTTTCTTTCCATCTTCTCAGCATCACTGAATCGTTTATTTGGGATTCGCTTGTATTTGGGACTCTTCAAAGTTGTTTCAGTCTTATTTTCCTTCTTTCGAGTGCGGTAACGCCTCTTAGTACCAGTCGAATCATTCGTTGCAAGAACCTTTTCCTCTTGAGGAACATTGCAATCTTTTGCGACTCTAATTTTTTTTATCTTCAGTTTTGCAACGACTTCTAGTGCACACATGTACGTTGGTAACATCCCGAAGAGCCCCAACTTTAGACCCTTGTTCATAGCTGGTACTTTTTGACTTCATTTTTATGCTTTACGATTACACGCTGCTATGCTGCAACAACAAACAAAAAAAACTTAAAAGAACTTAAGCTAGGTAAGGACATTTGGGGGCTGCGCCGTAAATATCTAAATTCCCAGTACGGTCTGACCCGATCTGAAGCCTAGCCAAACACGCATACATACCTTCGTATTATTTCGTGAATGAGTCAAAATTTAAATTTGTTCTTTAAATTGAATTTCAATCACAAAGAAATCTTTTAAATATTTTACACGATTTTCCGATTAAGAAATTAAACAAAAGGCGAAAATTGTGTGTTGTAAGCTCAGCTGTCAAATAATACAATTGTTTAAGGTCATTGGGAAGCAAGTTATGAAACATATGAGTACGAAAGAGATGACCGATTTGCTCTATTTACTTAGTTTCCTATTTGGTTTTGCAAGTGTAAAGAAGACAGAATATTATTTGTTTTCCTCTTGTGTTCTTTCTTTTTAACTTCGACAAACGCAGCACAACAGCCGTTGCCACCAAAACTGAGAAAAAAAATGCTCTTGCCTCTACCTTTAGTACTTATTTCATGAGCTGTCCTGTCTCGTTTTGTCTATTTAGCTGTTTCTAATCAAGCAGTTTTGCATCTGTACAAATTACACTGTACAGCTCAGTTTTGAGTGAATATCAGTTTAGGCTAAATGAAACAAATATGAACATGAATTAAATTCGAAATTTTTTTTATTGTAATTATGCATTTTCATTTTCCTTTCAGTTTTCTTTCCAGTTTAAAAACTTTGATTTTTTCTCGGTGCATTTGTTTGTAATGAATGACAGATTTCTTATTTTCTCAGGTGCTTTCCTCACAATCATATTTAATATTCTTATGAATTTGTACATTTATAGGGAAAGAGGCTACGCCAATATGTATGTACAGTGGCTTACAGATTAAAAGATGGACTGTTTTTGTAAAGAGTATTATATAAAATATCGTCAAACACCAAAATAGGTAAAGTAGGGTAGTCACCCAAAAATTCAATTTTTTTTTTTTTGGTGGAGATTTGAAGAGTTTTTCTGCAATGTATGAAAGCTACATTGGTTTTTGTTCCTCGTGATCAAAGTTGAAGGTTTAAGCTTTCATTTAAGCCATATTTTCGCGTTATGTTTTACAGTGCTGTGAAAAGTGCCGAAACACGATTTTTTAACACTTTAGCCATTTTTCTCTCAATTCAGAACGTGATGAAAAAAATTACACTTATAGATTTTTAATCTGCAACAGTCAATTTGTACAGAAAAAAATCTATCAGCATGGGCCATAGTTAATCTTGTAGCAAATAAAACGCAAAATCTTGTCGACCAGTGTTATTTTTAGATCCGCCACACATACTGTGAAGGATGTATTCAGATAGTTTGTAACGCATTAAAGGAGTTATCGTAGACAAAATAAAGTATATATAATATAATCTTGATCAGCTCGACGAGACGAATCGATCTAGCCATGCCCGTCTGTCCGTCTGTTTGTTTCTTCACAGTTCATTCGGTATGTTTAAGAGATATTAAGCTGAAATTCAGAACTTAAGCTTTTATCTCCAACGACAAAGTCAAGTAAGACAAGCAAAAATGTTACTTCGGTAGCACCGAAGCTCAAATACCCGCTACACGAAACTTTAATCATTTTCTTGAAAAAAAGAAAAAAATGGAAGGTGAGTTTGTATGGGGTCTATATGTTATAGTGGCCCGATCCTTGTCATATCGGTAGCGTGACAAGGAGTAAGTATATCCATAAATAAGAAATATTTTCATTAAAAAGCTGGAAAATGGGCGCTAGGTTTGTATGGGGGTCATATGAAAAAATGGGCGTGGCACCTTTATTTAGATATTGGATGCCGTTGGAAGTGTTTTTAACAAATTTGTAGTAAATACATTCATAATTAATAACTATTTTCATAAAAAAAAAATCGGAAAAAGTGGTAAGTTTGTATGGGGGCTTTATCCAAAAATGGGCGTGGCACCTTGGATTTGACATTAGACGACATAAGAAATGTTTTTTACTTAATTTGGAGTGAATACATTCATAAATAATATCTATTTATATATAAAACAAGGAAAAACGTTAACTTCGATGGAACCGAAGCTTAAATACCCGTCACACAATTCTTTGAATTCTTTATGTGTGATCATCAGTGGCTTATATACATACATTTATAAATATGTATTTGAATATAATTACTTTTTCATACAAATGTTCGAAAATAATCGATAAGTTTGTATGAAGGCTATAGCTAAACATGGGCGTGGCACCTTGGTTTTGATATTGGATGTCATTAGAAGTGTTTTAACCCAAATTTGAGTGAATAGTTTCATAAACAATACCTATTTTTATACAAAAATTCGAAAATGGGCGGTTATTTTGTATGGGGGCTATACCTAAAAATGGGCGTGGCACCTTGACTTTGACGTTGGATGATATTCTAAGTGGTTTACGACGTCTCCTTTAATGCGTTACAAACTTTTCGACAAACTGATAATACCCTTCACACTATGTGTGGCGGGTATAAAAATTTAAAATTGGCGGTAAATTTGTATGGGGGCAATACATCAGAGTGAGCGTGGCTATCTGAATTTAACATACAAACTACCTAGGACTGAGAAGAGCTTAAGTTTCAAGCTTTAGCTCAATATCTTTAAAACTGAACAGACAGACAGACGAACGGACATGGCTAGATAGACTCGTCCCATCAAGCTGATCAAGAATATATATACTTTCTGTGATCTACGGCGTCTCCTTTAATGCGTTACAAACATTCCAACAAACTGAATATACACGTTGGCACTATGTATATCGGGTATAAAAAGTAATAAAAAAAATTGCGCTACTATACATTAAAATTAGTTCTGGGTTTTCTCGACACTTTGCTCTTGTAATGGGATTTTTATTACCTCAGATTCATCTGCTATGTATAATTAAAAACCGTCAACAGTCTTTTTACTCAAAATCTGGAAAATTTTTTTAAGATCAGTTTTGTGTTTAGCGTTGAAATATCTATAAGACAGGCCAGTGTCGATCTGTGTAATTTGAAATCGTACGACTTTCCAAATTTTCCAAGATGGATTAAAACCAATTAAATATATTTTTTCGGTTTATAGCAACAACACGAAAAAGGAATACAATGTTAAGCGTGTTTAAATTCTGCTACAAAATCACGAAGAGCTTCTTTTTTTCAATTTATTTATTTATTACATTACAAGTACCAAGTATGATAAGTGCTTATTTAAATATGCTATAAATTGTTACGCATTTTTTTTTTTTTTTGTTGTATATAAAATTTTATAATTCAGTTAAGTTACTTGAAGCCAACAAGTGAATGCAATGTAAAGTGCAATTCATTCAAATGCAGAACGACCGAACGAAGGAAAAATTGAAAGCCACACCACAGTAGTGTGGCAAGAGAGAATGCATGAGAATGCAACAGAAGCCAAATGCATAGGATCCAAAGCTGCCGTACAGGACAGCTACATACAATTTACACTTAAAGAGAATTAAAACTCAATCATTAACCTTATTACGAGGACGACGACGACTACGATGCTTGTGAATAATTAAATTTTAAATGCAAACTTAACAAGTTTTAACAAGTCAAGCCAAGCGTATTGTGGTCGTTGGTCGCTCTATAAGTGCTTCCGTAGTGCTTCTTTTGATTGTTTTTGTTGTTATTATTATTATTATAATTATTTGTGTATGTTTGTTTGTATATAATTCATAGCTTTTCTTAATACTCTTGTTGCTTTTTCTTCTTTAAATATAAAGAAAATAGTTGAACTTTTCCTGTAATTAATTACACTTCCCTTTCTGAATATTTGAAAAAAAAAATGAAAATAAATTCAAGTAAAACGTTTGTGGAACTTAAATATTTAAAAATAAAAAAAAATTAATATGGTAAAAAAACAAAACTTGTAAACTTTTTAACTTTCTGCTAAAGTGTGTAAAAATTGTGTTTTCGACAGAAACAAAAAAAAATTACGTATACGTCGCGTTCGCTGCTTACACCTGTGTCACTCTCACTTCAGCTGTTGTTGTTGTTGTTTTTGATGCAGCTGCAGTTCTTCAGTCATTGCCTTAATTGCATTTTCTACCTGCGCCATTTTTAATTAACTTTTTTTGTACACACTTTGCTTTTTTTTTCACATCTCTCTCTCTCTCTCTCTCACTCACACTCGCATATGATTTTCTTTAAACAGTTTTTTGCCAGAATATAATTTAAAAATAAATTCAATAAGCTGAAAATTTTTTCAATAATCTATAAAATATTGAAAAGTACAAAAAAAAAGAAAAATAAGCGAATAATTTGCGCAGCTGAAGAGAAACAGAAGGGATGACTTTTGAAGTCATGGCAGATTGAAAAAAATTAGACTTTCGTTATCATATATAAAAATAGGGTTTAAACTTTCGATTAGAGATGGGCAACGGGTAAAATTTTTCGGGATTGGGTGGAATAATGCAGAGATTGCATACAAAACGCCGGAACCAGAAAACAATACATCGACATAAATAAAGTTTTATGTAAAAAATTTGAGAAAAATTTGAGAAAAATTTGAGAAAAAAAAAAAAACAAACAAAAAACAAACAAAAAAAATAAGGAAAACATTAACTTCGGTGGAACTGAAGCTTAAATACCCATTACATTAAAAGTTTATGGGTAATCATGAGGCTTATACGAGGGTGTGTTCAAACATTATCGCGAATTTTGAATTTTCGCGGGTTACGTATATTCGAATTTCGACTTTTTTGTGGCGTTATGTTGGTACTCATGTCTCTCACTTATGCCGATGAGCTCGGCCATTTTGAATGTTCACTTAATTGTTGACAGCTGCTTTGCTTGCACGTGTTCTGGATCGTCTTCGATTTTTTTACCTATTCAAAAAAATGGATCAAAGAACCTGTATCAAATTTTTTTTTTCTGAATGGAATAAATGGAATAAAAATGTTGAAGAAGGCTTATGGGGACCGAACTCTACCAAAATCAACAACATTTGATTGGTATAAATTGTTGAAAGAAGGTTGCGAACGTGTTGAAGACGAAGAGCTCCCTGATCAACCATCGACCTCAACGGACGATGCTCACATCCAAAAAGTAAAAGAATTAGTGCTTGCACACCGTCGATTAACTATGAGAGACATTGCTGATGAAATTGGCGTGTCGAAAGGATCAAGGAACAATTTTGAAGGATGTTTTGGGCCTCAAACGTCAAGTCTCGGTTGGTACCAAAAATGATGATTTTTTTTTTAAAAACTTTACTGATTTTCGTGACTTTTTTGCCAAAATCCAACCAACATCGTTCCGCAAACACCGTATTCGCTTGATTTGGCTCCGTGTGACTTCTGGCTATTATTTATCGGGAGGGGATTACTTTAAAGGGGACAAAATAGATATTCATGAATAAATAAATAATTTAAAAAAAAAACACAAAATATGCGATACGTTTTGAACACACCTTGTACATATTACTTCACCATATCTTTCCATTCACTTTTATACTACCCGTTTTAAATAGAATAAACGCATATAAAGTATAAAGAAAAGTTAATAACACCTTTAATTAACGCATATCGTAGACCCTATAAAGTATATATACATAAAATAGTAAAACTGTTTCTATGTCCGCTATAGGCGTTGAATCTATTCAACCAATGAGTCCCAAACCGGTTTCATTTGAAAGGTAACAATACAAGTAAATCAAAATTCCACAAAAACAAAACAATTTAGCACATTCGGTACATTTAAGAAGACGATTTTCTAATTTTTTTCATACATAAACGTTTTGTTTTTTTTATATGTTTTTATCATACTAGCAACATTTGATAGGACTCGTTGCAATCAAAAACAAAAACAAAAAACAGCAAATTGCAGCGTCCCA
>JAEIFJ010002819.1:0-30471 GCA_018903435.1 Leucophenga varia
TTCATTCAACGGCCACCCACAAACATAACATGAACTTTTCATGGGTTGGATGATATTTTCTTCCTCTACTCGACGATATGCTATTTGTAAAAAATCGAACGAATACTTTTTGTGTACCAAGCGTCAAAACACAGAAAAAATTGTATTTTTTATGCTTCTTTGAAAAATGTTAATTTTTAATCCCAATTTTGCAGAAGATAAATCTATTTTTTAATTATTTTTAAAATTTGTAAATTAAGACAATTTCATTGCAAAAATATGAAGCATACAAGTGTCCAAATCGGATAAAAAATGTGGAAGTTATAGCGCCTAAAGTAAAATTAGACAAGTTTATTTTAAATGATACATATTTTTTTTAAAAGTAAAATCAGACATATTTATTCCCATACAACTCTAAGGTTACCAAAGCATTAGTTAAGCTAGACAGAACCCAGCTAAGGACCATGATAGGACTCCTGTAGACTTAGGAAACACCTGTAATGGATGTAACAAGCTCTCCTGAGTGTAGATTTTGTGAGAGTGTGGAGGAAACACCTATCCATATTCTATCAGAATGCGTAGCGACAGCCAGAAATGGGATGCCATTTTAGGGAGGATACACACTCTTCTTAGAACAGGTTAGGAAAACCGAGTCTATAAAAATGACATTCAAAGGCTAGAGCTATAATCAGTATTCTAGCCAGTAAGGGTGTAGAATATTCCTCTCTAGGTAGCAGTATGAATACTCACTTAAGCAATAATTAAAATACAATTTATATGGGAATAAATATGTCTGATTTTACTTAAAACAAAAACATGTATCACATAAAACATAAATGTATGAAATAGTATTTATTTTCGAATATATATTTATAAATGTATTTAAGCCACTGATGATCACACAAACTATTCAAAGATTCGTGTGACGGGTATTTAAGCTTCGGTTCCACCGAAGTTAACGTTTTTACTTGTTATACAACAATTATGAGGCCTAGAGCTAAAAATGGGCGTGGCAGCTTGGACTTGACATTTGATGACATTAGAAGTATTTTGACTCAACTTGAAATGACTGCATTCATAAATATTAGCTTAAAAAAATCTGAAAAAACGGTAAGTTTGTATGGGGGGCTATACCTTAAAAGGGGCGTGCCACTTTGATGTTAACACTTGAACTGCTTAAGACTGAGAAAAGTTTAAGTTCCGAGTTTCATGTCAATATCTTTAAAATGTGTAAATTAAGTCATTTCCATTGCAAAAATATGAAGACACGAGTGTCCAAATCGGATAAAAAATGTGGAAGTTATAACGCGTAAAGTAAAATAGACAAGTATGTTTTATGTGATACATGTTTTTGTTTTAAGTAAAATCAGACATATTTATTCCCATATAAATTGTATTTTAATTATTGCTTAAGTGAGTATTCATACTGCTACCTAGAGAGGAATATTCTACACCCTTACTGGCTAGAATACTGATTATAGCTCTAGCCTTTGAATGTCATTTTTATAGACTCGGTTTTCCTAACCTGTTCTAAGAAGAGTGTGTATCCTCCCTAAAATGGCATCCCATTTCTGGCTGTCGCTACGCATTCTGATAGAATATGGATAGGTGTTTCCTCCACACTCTCACAAAATCTACACTCAGGGAGAGCTTGTTACATCCATTACAGGTGTTTCCTAAGTCTACAGGAGTCCTATCATGGTCCTTAGCTGGTTTCTGTCCAGCTTAACTAATGCTTTGGTAACCTTAGAGTTGTATGGGAATAAATATGTCTGATTTTACTTTAAAAAAAAAAATGTATCATTTAAAATAAACTTGTATACTTTTGTATAAAAAGTAATTATGTATACTTATAAATGTATATAAACCACTGATGATCACACATAAACTATTCACAGATTCGTGTGACGAGTATTTAAGCTTCGGTTCCACCGAAGTTAACGTTTTTCTTTGTTTCTGTTTTAGTGTGTTATTTAGAATTTATGCGTTCGATGTAAAGTAATACATTTATATTTATTTATATATTTATTTACATTTATGTATGTTAGACTAGCCCTGAAGACAAAAAGAAACGAAATATATTGGCATATTAGAAAAATACAATAAAGAGTTTTTTTTTTTTTCAATTTGTTCAACTGGACGTCGATTCTGAACACAAAATTGATATATTTCAATAATTTTATATATAACTTTTGTTTTTATACCCGCCACACATAGCCATCTTAGACCCTATAAAATATATATATTCTTGATCAGCTCGACGACACGAATCGATCTAGCCATTTCCGTCCGTCTGTCCGTGTGTCTGTCCGTCTGTTTGTTTTTTGGCAGTTTCTTCGGTCAGTTTAAAAGATATTAAGTTGAAACTCAGAACTTAAGCTTTTCTCTCCAACGACTAAAACAAGGTGCCACACCTATTTTTAGTTATAGCCCCCATACAAATTTACCGTTTTTTTCGATTTTTTGTATGAAAATAGATTTAATTTATGAATGTATCCACTCCAAATTGGGTAAATATTCTTCTTATGTCTTCCAATGTCAAAACTAAGGTGCCACGCCTACCCTGAGGTGTAGCCCCCACACAAACTTACCGGCCATTTACGAATTTTTGTATGAAAATATTTATTATTTATGCATGTATTCACTTAATATTGGGTAAAAATACTTCTTATGTCTTCCAATGTCAAAACTAATGTGCTACGCCCATATTTAGGTATAGGCCCCATATGAACTTTCCGGTCATTTTGAAATTTTTGTGTGAAAATAGTAATTATTTCTAAATGTATTCACTTCGAATTGGGTAAAAATACATCTAACATCATCCTATAAAGATCAGCCCAATATAAAGCGTGCACTATGGTTTTTTTAGACACTTTTTTGGCATAAATTCAAATTTTTTTATTGTTCCGATTTGAAATATATATTTTTTTTGTCATCTACATATTCAAATTGAAAGCGCGCGTCATTGACAAATCATGTGAAAATGTTGTCTGTGTTTACTTGGGCACACTTCAACAAATAAAAGCTAAACATAAAGTGTAAATATGGAAAACGCAAGTCCAGATATTCAAAATCTAGTATAATAAAGCTTTTGTTATTGTTGAGTGGTTTTGTCATTGTTTTTTTAATGTGTTGCTATGTGTTTTGTTAAGATACCTACTAATTAATTGTCTTGTGTTTCGTGAACTGGAACTTCTGTATGGCAAAGAGTTGCAAAATGGTTTAAATGCTATCTTGTTAAGGCAAGTAAGCTTATTTCAATGTCATTAACATTTCCTGCTAATATTTGATCCATTTAACAAAAATTGGCTTTATTGCAGCTAAGATCGTGTTTAGCCATTCTGACCTAATTGATGTTTGGAGCAACAACATTCACAATACATTTATTTTGGAAAATATCAATCAAATATCTGAACCAATTTGAAAATGAAAATTTGACTTGATATAAGACGCATTTGTACCATAATTGAAGCCATTAGCTCTATAAATAAATTATTTTTCGTAGAAGAACTTGATAAAATGTTATACGTTTGTATGGGGGCTATACCTAAAAATGGACGTGGCACATTGATTTTAACATAGAAAGTACACAGGACCTAGAAAATCGTAAGTCTAAAATTTCAGCTTAATATCTTCGAACCTGAGCTAAAAAATTGCGCTGCAACACACAGACAGACGGACAGAGGGACGGACAAGCGGACAGACGGACAAACAGACAGACGGACAAACAGACATACGAACATGGTTAAATTGATTCGTCTCTTCGAAATCATCATGAATATATGTAGTTTATAGGGTCTACGATGCCTCCTTTAATTTGTTACATACCTTCCGACAAACTGAACATACAAGTTTTACACTATGAGTAACAGGTATAAAAAAACAAGAACGAAAAAATCAAAATTCTACTTAATTCATACCAAAAATACGAAATTAAAGTCATCATCTATAAAACTTCAATTAATGCCAAAAAATTGACTTTTTGCCCATAGTGCGCTGCATAAACTCTAATTTTAACCCTATTGAGTTGAAATTTAGTTTGAATACATTTTTAATGCTCCCCAGATGACCTACCAAGTTTCATATGATTTGGGACACTATTTCATATTGCTGCCATATAACCGATCTGGCCGATTTGCAGCTATATGAAATAGTGCTCCAAATCATGTGAAACTTGGTAGATCATCTTGGGAGCATAAGAAATTAATACACACCAAATTTCAAATCAATAGCTTGATAAACAAAAAAAGTTGGGGCAAATCGGCCAGATCGGTTATATGGCAGCTATATGAAATAGTGCCTCAAATCATGTGAAACTTGGTAGATCATCTTGGGAGTATAAGAAATTAATACACACCAAATTTCAAATCAATAGCTTGATAAACAAAAAAGTTGGGGCAAATCGGCCAGATCGGTTATATGGCAGCTATATGAAATAGTGCCTCAAATCATGTGAAACTTGGTAGGTCATCTTGGGAGCATAAAAAATGAATACAAACCAAATTTCAACTCAATAGGTTTAAAATTAGAGTTTATGCCAAAAAAACGAAAAAAAAACCATAGTGGGGTGGTTAAATTTTAAGGGCCGATGTTGATTTTGAATAAAACACGAATTATTTAGGAAATTATTGACATTTCTTTTTATAATGATATATTGGTATGACTCAATTATGTATGGAACAAAATATCGCGCAAATGGCCGCCACGGCTTCGGCGGCACACGTCCATCCGATGGTCTAAATTTTCGATGACGCTGAGGCAAAATTGAGGTTCAATGTCGTTAATGTGCCGAATTATCTCATCCTTTAGCTCTTGAATTGTTTTTGGCTTATTGGCGTACACCTTTTCTTTCAAATAACCCCAAAGAAAGAAGTCCAATGGTGTCAAATCACATGATCTTGGCGGCCAGTTGACATCGCCGCGACGTGAGATTTTCGGCCTTCAATTTTTTTCGCGCAAAAGAGCCATTGTTTCGTTAGCTGTGTGGCAAGTGGCACCGTCCTGTTGAAACCACATATCGTCCATATCCATATCTTCCAATTCAGGCCACAAAAAGTTTGTTATCATCTCATGACAGCGAACACCATCCACAGTAATTGCCTGGCCAGCCTCATTTTCGAAGAAGTACGGCCCTATGATGCCGCCAGCCCATAAACCGCACCAAACAGTCACTCTTTGTGGATGCATTGGTTTTTCCACAATCACTTTTGGATTCTCATCCGCCCAAATGCGGCTATTCTGCTTATTGACGAATCCACTGAGGTGAAAATGTGCCTCATCACTGAAGATGATTTCCTTCGAAAATTGATCATCCACTGTTGCCATTTCTTGCCACCATTCTGACCATTGACGACGCTTGAAATGGTCAAGAGGCTTTAGTTCTTGAGTCAATTGAACCTCGTAAGCGTGTAAATGCAAGTCTTTATGCATAATATTCATCAACGACGAGCGTGAGAGGTGCAATTGTTGGGCACGACGACAAGTTGAGGTGGACGGCTCTTCAGCCACACTATCGCGAACAGCAGAAATATTTTCTGCAGTACGAGCTGTACGAGTATGCACTGATGTTTTCACATCTCCTACAGACCCGGTTTGCTCAAATTTTCTCACGATTTTTCCGATTGTACGCACATTTGGACGATTAAATTGACCGAAAAAATCACAAAGTGCACGATATGCATTTTTGATTTGAACGCCCATTTTCATAATAGGCCTGAATAACTTTAACGCGTTGCTCGATTGTGTATCTTTCCATGGTTCAAATTGAGTTAGTCTGAAGTTGAGAAATGTCAAAAGAAATGCAGGAAAAAACTTGACGTTTAGGTGTGGTTCACATTCAACATCGGCCCTTGAAAATTAACCACCCTTTACCATATAGCCCCCAAACAAAGTTAGCACAAATTTTCCAATTAATTTTTTCTAGAAAATATTTATTATTCTGTCTTTCGGTTAAAATTTTATTCCATTATTATGTCGAAACTCTGGTTGTATCGGACTATTGACTCCAGGCCATCCCTTCTCAACATTTTACCTAAGACACTAATGATTATATTATAATTAAACTAAACCAAGATGTGGCGGGTACTTTAGCTTCGGTTCTACCGAAGATAACGTTTTTTATTGTTATTTTTTTATACCCGTCACACATAGTGTGAAGGGTATATTCAGTTTGTCTGAACGTTTGTAACGTATTGAAGGAGACGTAGTATACCCCATAAAGTATATATATTCTTGATCAGCTCGACGAGAAGAGGTGATCTAGCAATGTCCGTCTGTCTGTAGTTACACGTTTCAGTTGCTCAAGATATTGAGATGAAATTCAAAACTTAAGCTTTTCTCAGTTCTACGCAGTTAAAGTGTTAAAACCAAAGTGCCACGCCCATTTTTTGGAATAGCCCCCATACAAATTTTTAATTTTTTTTTTATTAAAAATGATTTATTTATGAAGCGATTTGTGTCAAACACAATAAAAACACTTGTAATGAATATTTAAATGAAAAAATGTTTATTTATGAAGCGATTTATATCAAATATACTCAAAGTAACAGCTGTAGCAGCCAATAGGCTCATGATTAAAATAGGATCACTATATGAAGCACATAACCCCTTACAAACCGAACGCACATATTCATTCAAGAAAAATAGTATAATCATCAAAAACACTAGCGCACAAGACGTGCCGGTTCTGCTTTTTGATCGGCCACGATATGGGTAAATGTCAAAAGATTAGAGGTACTCCCACTAATAAGAGACTAGGGACTAAGGACTATGTCATAAATCATCAGCTGTACTTCCGATGTTTCGGTTTGCATAACATCAAAGAATGTAAACGAGACTGGACTTGCCTACGGTGCGGAAAATCGCACAATACTTTCTTGCACGAGGAAAGTGCAACGGAAAAAGGATATGTAAATTTCTTAAATCTAAAAAAAAAATTTGACGCTGTTGGCAACCGCTCTAAAAAAGTAAAAGTAGTCAAAGGCGATTTTAAACTAATGAGAGCTATCATGGATAGTGGCTCTCAGAAAACGTTGATATCTGAGCAGGCACAAGTAAAGGTGCAGGGCGTTATTTCAGAAGGCGCAGAAGTTTCCAAGAATAGTGTTTGCTTGGAATTAAGACCGCGCTTCTCCTGCAACTTTGAATGCAAAGTAAACGCGTCGGTTATTTCCAAATTGCATGAAGCTCTGCCGAATAAATCGTTCGATATAGAAGACGAATGGGATAAATGCATTCTAGCTGATTCCAATTATTGTACAACCTGCTCAGTAGAATCGACATGATTATTGGAGCAGATCATTTTCCCTTTGTAATGGAGGAACAAATATACATTTTTAATGGAAGACTTGGCCAAAAAGCAAAGTTTGGCTGGATTGTATCGGGAAACATCTCTCGCTCTACCGACAAGGAGATAATTACTGCAACAACCGACGGCGAAAAACCCGATGAAGCCTTTGACAAAACCGAAGACCTTTAAAACGAGCGCAACAGTACAAAGCTGCAGTGGCCGCAAAACAAACTTGAGGGTGATCTCAAAGAGATCGAAACGGCAATGGAAAAGCATAACAAAGTAAAGGAGGATGCATTGAAATATGCTAAGAAACTGTAAGCACAAGTTAAAGATGCACTGCGTGATGCCGAAAAAGCCAAAGCTGCCAAAAAAGAGTTACAAGGGTCGAGTAAAGAAGCTGAACGCAAGGTCAAAGCACTTGAGGCGGGAGTGGTGCAGTTGACCGAAGATCTTATCAGCTCAGAACGTCGTGCTGCAGAAATAGAACGTGATAAATTCGAGGAAGAAATAGCCTACAATGCTAAAAAGGGTTCATTTTTGAGTGATGAAATTCTACGTTTGGAAGCTCACATTGCGACGTTAGAGGAAGAATTACAAAAAAAAAAATCCAAATCGGAAGTATTGCTCGATCCCAGTCGCAAGGCACAGCTTCAAATCGAACAGTTGACGACAGAGCTTGTGGAAGAAAAATCTAACTCGCAAAAGAACGAAAATATGCGAGCATTACTTGAACGTCAAAACAAGGAACTAAAAGCAGAACTGGGCGAAATTGAGACGGCGCAACGCACTAGGAGAACGAGCGGTTTGTGAAACTGGCATAAGCGACGGCAAAGGAACTGGTACACATACACATTATCAAGAAAAATTCTACGAAAACGCGGGTGTTAAGCAACCAAAGATTCAACGTCAAATTAAAACATTCAGCACTCGAAGTGTAGTGCGAATAAAGAAATTGCGCCGTAAAAAGGATTACAAGGTGCTCCAAAAAGTGCATCTTCGATATATCTTATGGAAGTCGACGAAAAAAGTCATGTACCGGGCAACTCCGACGTCGTTTCTGCAAGACGAGATATGAGTCGAGCAGTTACATTCTCATATTTTGGCAAACTAGCTCTTGTGCTGCTCGTGCATTATCGTATTTAATATGCGATAGTGCTGCATTGATATTCATCCTTGATACTTATAATTATAGTTATTATAATTTTAATTTCGTATACATGAATGAAATGTTAACAGAACAAGGAATTACTACGAGTCTCCTCTTCTGGCCCCCGGCAGGGATGTTCAAGGATGAACAATGTTTATACTTATTCAATACGCGATAAGAATAGACCAGATATCCCGCAGCGACAATATTTTTAAACTCACACAGAAGTCATAACATCTTACGATCGTGCGAAGATACGCTCAGCACTTAAGCAGCAACAAACATGTTCAGCGATGACCCTTGACTCCTGCAAGCATGATCTATTCTCCGCTTAAAATAGATAAGCCATTTTTATAGTCATATTCATTGTAAACATAATATTACAATATTATTTTACGCATACATATAATTTTAATATACAGTCCACTTTTTAAAAAAAATAGTATTAAAGAATGTTCAATTATAAATAAAATTCAGTTCCAACAGAGAGCTCAACTGTGCCAGGCGTCGCACATTTTTAAGTATTCGATCCGGAATAAATTTGATTCTAAGCGCTGGTTGCAATTGGTTGCATAGTCTAAATGGATTGCTTCATTTCATTGCTTGTACTACTGGAATCTGTCTTCATCGCTAAATGTGCAACAATAACCTTTAATTCACTTATTTTCATGCGAAGCTGTTGTGGATCGTCTACCTCCAAATCAAATTCGTACGTATTGATTTCATCTGTTTTTCTTACTTCCACAATACTGGCTATCTATTGCATCTTATTACCAAAAACCGCCAACTCCAACATCGTCAGGAGTTCGTCGAGTTCCTTAGTTTAATCTTCATAATGACGTCACGATTGCGCACGAATATTCTCCTTAAATTTTTGAAGCCTTAACGTGTGTTTATCTATGTAACACTTTCTTTATATTCGATAGCATGTTAAAACGTATTTAAATATTTTTTTTGTTCTTGATCGAACTCGTTCGGTTGTTCTAGAAATTTTTTTGCATGTTTCCTTCTGCATTCAGTAGAAAGCAGTGTATTCTTCCGTTATCTCAGTCACTCTCGTTTGAATTCAATTCCTATTGACTGCTTGGAAGAGCCGTTACGTACTTATCTACTTAAACCCTATGAGACGCACGTCTTCCACGAGCTTCGTTTCTCTGTTCCCCTTTTATGACATATGGGGAGGCTGACGTTGACAATATTTCCAAAAGCAATATCTGTTTTTCGTTAACCACTTTTTGCAGGCGAGTTGATTTCGCTTCTGACTTGCCAAGACGTCAAAACGTGTAACGATTATATATTAATGTTTATTTAAAAGAATGTTAAGATATTGAAAATAATAGAAAGTTTAACCATACGTCCTCTCGTTCTCAGAGCTCGACGACGACTGTTTCTCTCTCATCTACTCGTCTTCTACCACAACGTTTGAAACGCAACTTGACAATAGTAAGATAGGGCTTAACTTAAGGTACATAAATATTGGGTTCAGGGTATCTTGCAGTCGAGCGTAGTCAACTTTGGCGTTCTTTCTTTTTTTGACTAGATCTGTTAGAAAATCATTCTTCGTCACAAAGTCTAGTACTATTGACTTTTTTTATTATAAAAAACTTTGACACTAATATCCAAAGCTCTCTTAATAAAATTGTACATCAACTTAAGATCTTTCGAATAACAGTTAATAAGGGTTTCGACTTTATTTTCTTCTTGTACCAGTCAATTTTAATTGTGTTGTTGAGTCTACTGATTAATGATTCCAAATATGCAAGTTGTCCGTTAACTTCTTTTTCAAAAAAAACTTAGTCAAGTTTAACAATTGGAAACAGGTCATCCATATATTTCGCTATCAATCTTGGTTTAACATTAAATTGGCTTAACTTGGTGTTCAATAATTCCTCCATCACTATGTCTTAAATAAAAGGTGATATCGGCGAACCCATGGGCATTCCTTTAGGCTGTGGGTATACTGGGAACAACGAGATAACATCAAATGATATTAAGCGTTCATCATAAAAATTTTACATGTTGTTAATTTTGTCCTTAAATTATTTTGCGTCTTTAACATTATAGTCAGATTCGATAGTCAAGTTTTTAGTATAAAAGTCAAATATTTGCTGAAAGAGTATGACGTTGAATTTTTAGACAAACATCGGTCTAAGCAGGGTATCCTTTTATACCCGCCACACATAGTGTGAAGGGTATTATCAGTTTGTCGGAAAGTTTGTAACGCATCAAAGGAGGCATCGGAGACCCCATAAAGTATATATATTATTGATCAGCTCGACGAGACGAATCGATTTAGTCATGTCCGTCTGTCTGTCTGTTGCAATGCGTTTTTCTCGGAAAGTTTCAAAGATATTGACCTGAAACTTTAAACTTAAGCTTTTTGTGCTCCTAGGCAGTTTTTATGTCAGAACCAAGGTGCCACGCTCATTTGTAGATATATCAGATGAAAGATGCCACGCCCATTTTTAGATGTAGCCCCCATACAAACTTACCATTTTTTTTGATTTTTTGTATTAAAATAGTTATTTGTAAATGTATTTACTACAAATTGCGTAAAAGCACTTCTAATGACATCCAATTTCAAAAGAAAGGTGCCACGCCCATTTTTTTTATATGGCCCCCATACAAACCAAGCGGCCATTTTCAAGATTTTGTATGAAAATAGTTCTTATTTATGGATATATTCACTCCAATCTGTTATCCTATAAATATACTACCGATATGACAAGGATCGAGCCACTATAACATATAGACCCCATACAAACTCACCTTCCATTTTTTTTTTTTTTTTAAGAAAATGATTAAAGTTTCGTGTGGCGGGTATTTGAGCTTTGGTGCTACCGAAGTTAACGTTTTTTCTTCTTTTATTTTTTAATTATACGTAATCCATATAATCGGGGTATTATTGCCGTTGTCATCATCAGCCTATATTACTTGATTTTTGTTATTACGTCCATTTTGTATAACTTTTCTTCTGTTATGAAGTTATGTTTTTCATTTTTGAGTAGTTTTAAGATTTTTGATAGATTCAATATCGAAGACGGGTTTAACTAGAAGAATCCAAACAGAATCGGTTTTTATACCCGCCACACATAGTGTGAAGATTAATTTCAGTTTGTCTGAAAGTTTGTAATGCATTAAAGGAGCGACCGTTGACCCTATAATATATATATATATATATATATATATACATATATTTTGATCAGCTCGATGAGAGGGATCAATCTAGCCATGTCCATCCGTCAGCATTTCCTTCCATCTATCCGTCCGTCCTTCCGTCTGTCTGTATGTTTGTTATACCCGTTATACAAAGTGTAAACGGGTATATTCAGTTTGTCCGAAAGTTTGCAACGCATTGAAGGAGACATCGGAGACCCCATAAAATATATATATTATTGATCAGCTCGATGAGACGAATCGATTTAGCCATGTGTTTTGTCCGTCTGTCTGTCTGTCTGTCTGTTGCGATGGATGTTACTCGGAAAGTTTTAGAGATATTGACATGAAATTTGAAACTTAAGCTTTTTGTGCTCCTAGTTATTTTGTATACCAGAACCAAGGTGCCACGCCCATTTTTAGATATAGCCCCCATACAAACTTACCAATTTTTTTGACTTTTTGTATGAAAATAGTTAGTATTTATAAATGCTTTTACTACAATATAGGATAAAAATACTTCTAATGGCATCCAATATCAAAAGAATGTTGCCACGCCCATTTTCAGATATAGCCCCCATACAAACTTACCACTTTTTTCGATTTTTGTATGAAAATACGTATTATTTATGAATATATTTAATCCAAATAGGGTAAGAACACTTTTTATGTCATCCAATGTCAAATCTAAGGCGCCCATTTTTATGTATAGCCTCCATACAAACTTACCGACCATTTTTGAGTTTTTATATGAAAACATTTACTATTTCTGAATGAATTCAATTAAACTTGGTAAAATCAATTCCAATGTCCACCTTGGTGAACACTTTCGATATGGTAAGGATCGGGCAAATACTGCCATAGTCAAATGTTATTACACAACCAAAGTTTTTAAGTTATTTAACTTTTTCTATGAACTCATTTTTCAAAATTAGGCTTTCTAAAAATTCTAAGCATTTTCCTAAGAATTTAAAAACAAAAATTTAAAAAAAAAAAATTTGTTAGAAAAAGTCAATTATTGTCGGATTTTTATCATTAAACAATCATTTTACTCGTAGTTCTGTGTTCTTTAAGAAAACCTTTCTCATAAAGGTAGCTTTCAAACAAAAAAAGTGTAACAAAAGTACGATAACCTTAAATGGTTTGAAAAAAAATGGAAAAAATTGCGTTTGTCTTCAAAATACGCAGAGGTACTATCAAAAATGTCTATAAAATGTCATTGGCCTCAAAAGGGCAAAGTTTTTTTTTTAAAGCATGTTAAAAAATTAAAATCGGTTTGTAATTTACAGAGATATTGCTCTTTAAGTGAAAAAATAAGGAACACTTGTGTTTTGACCCTAAATCCAGACCCTAAGGGTCCCCCGAAAATTCTAAGCATACCGCTTTCTTCTACTCGAAGAGACCTACAACCTACACTATAAGATTTCATTGCTATCTCAATAGAGACCAAGATATTCAAGTTTAAGTTTTGTGTAATTACTTTTGACGCAAAAAAAATGTGTGTAATAACTTTTGACGGCCGCTACTCATTACTTCATTCGCTTGAATCTCGGTTCGATATACCGTTATCTTTCCAATAAGACATCGATCAATTCAGGATAGATCAAGGATTACAACAACATATCTTATTATAGTCTGACATCAATAGCAACAGTAGGAAGAAGGAAGGAAGTTGAATGTGCAAAAAAAAATTTGGTTGTGTAATAACATACAAATTTGACCAAATTCATCGTGAAATTTAAACTAAGCACCTGGTGAACATATAAACTATTAAAAGTGTTGTGTAACGGGTATTTCAGCTTCGGTTCCACCGAAGTTAACGTTTTTTCTTGTTTTTTCACAGTTTACTCCGTCAGTTTAAAAGATATTGAGCTGAAATTCAGAACTTAAGCTTTTCTCTGTAACGACTAAATCAAGTAAGAAAAATGAATGAAGAAAATGAGTGCAACGTATACTTTTAGGTACAGCCTCCCTAAAAACTTACCGTTTTTTTTTTTTTTTTTTCAATTTATTATTATTTATTTACAATTTATTATTAACTTCAAATTGGGTAAAAACATTTCAAATGACATCCAATGTTAAAACTAATGTGCCACGCCCATTTTTGGGTATAGGCCCCATATGAACTTTTTGGCCATTTAGTAATTTTTGTGTAAAATAGTAATTATTTATGAATGTAGTCACTTCAAATTGGTAAAAACATATCGAATATTTTATAAAGATCAGCCCACTATAACATATAGCCCCCAAACAAAGTCACCACCTATTTTCTAATTTATTTTTAAGGTAAGGTTAAAATTCGACCTCATTTTTGTTTCTTAACTTTGGTTGTATTGGACTATTGACTCCAAGCCATCCCTTCTCCAAATTTTAACTAGGCCACTGATGATCATAAATAAACTAAACCAAGATGAGGCGGGTATTGGAGCCACCGAAATTAACGTTTTCCTGTTTTTTTTTTTTTTGAATTATACCCGTTACACATAGTATATTCAGTTTGTCCGAAAGTTTGCAACGCATTCAAGGAGGCATCGGAGACCCCATAAACTATATATATATAATTGATCAGCTCGATGAGACGAATCGATTTAGCCATGTCCGTCTGTTCGTCTGTTGGTCTTTTGCGATACGACTTACTCAGAATGTTATTAAGAGGTTAACATGAAATTTTAAACTGAAGCTTTTCTTGCTCCTAGCCAGTTTGTATGTCAGAATCACGGTGCCATGCCCATTTTTATGTGTAGCACCCATACAAATTTACCACCCATTTTCGAATTTTTGTATGAAAATAGGTATTATTTAGGAATATATTTACTCCAAATTGGGTAAAAACATTTCCTATGTCATCCAATGTTAAATCCAAGGTGCGACGCACAGTTTTAGGTATAGCCCCATACAAACTTACCGCCCATTTTCGAGTTTTTGTGTGAAAACATTTATTTTTTTTGAATGAATCAAATTAAAATTTGGAAGAATCAATTACAATAGCCACCTAACTGAGCACTATCGATGTGGTAAGGATCGGGCAAATATAAGATACAAATTTGACCAAATTCATCGTGAAATTTAATCTGGTGAACTTATAAACTTTAAAAATTGTTGTGTAACGGGTATTTCAGCTTCTGTTCTACCGAAGTTAACGTTTTTCTTTGTTTCTTTTTTATAATTTCTTTTCTTGATCTGAAAAATGTTTCTGCTTACTTTTTTTTTCTGATATCGGCGTTATTAACGACAAAATTGCGTAAAACATTTTTTATTTTTTTCTGCTCACTGAATTAAAAAAAGTTTCGACATTACATCTTTGAGCTGCTGGCAATGCTAGCTTGTCTTGTATATCATAGGTAAACGACAAATTTTTGATTTTTATTTTTTTAAAAGCATGTTCCAACAAATCTAAAATTTTGAACATTTTATGTGTCAAAGTAGACAAACAAAGGAATTTCTTCTAAAAATTTCGTAGTTGTATCTCTACAGTATCATGGTAAAAATATCAAACAAAATGTAAAAGAAAAAAATTATACAATTTATGACCAAAAAAAACTTTTTAAAAACTTTTATAAAAAGATATTAATAATTAATGGGTGCAACGTTTTTAGCAGACTTTCTTGAATAACATACCTTTATGTTGGTTAAACCATGCTTTGCACAGCTTCATGCGATAGTTTAGCGTCATCATAGAGGCTAATAATATTGATACTTTTACCTGCATTGTAATATGCAGTATTCAGAAAGCTTAACTATTTGACGGCAAGCTGAAAATCATTTTAAGACTCAAGTTGCATTCCTTCGCAATTTAACGAAATTTTGAAAAGAGAGGTGTTGTCTAGTCAAAGTTCGCTTCACAGGGGCATAATCTGTAATAGATACCTAGTAAGCCTTTAAATGTATATGGATGTCTGTATGGACACAGAAAAAAAATCAAATCATCATGACTAAAATCGAGCTAAAACGAAGTCAGAATGTCTTTGAAGTAAACAGACTTACATCAAATAGAATATTTTTGATTCAAATTAGTTTTTTTATACCCGTTGCACATAGTGTAAACGGGTATATTCAGTTTGTCGGAAAGTTTGTAACGCATTAAAGGAGACGTTGTAGACCCCATAAAGTATATATATTCTTGATCATCTTGATGAGACGAGTCGATCTACAAATTTACTGACCATTTTTGGATTTTTGTATGAAAACGGTTAGTATTTATGCATGTATTGTCTCCAAATTGGGAAAAAACTCTTCTTATGTCATCCAAAGTCAAAACCAAGGAGCCACGCCCATTTTTAGGTATAGCCCCCATACAATCTTACCGCCCATTTTAGATATTTTCTATGAAAATAGGTATTATTTATGAATGTTTTCACTCCAAACTGGGTAAAAATATTTCTTATGTCATTTAATGTCGAAACGAAGGTGACACGCCCATTTTTACGAATAGCCCCATACAAATTTACCGCCCTTTTCGAATTTTTGTATGAAAATTGGTATTATTTATGAATGTATTCACTTCAAATTGGGTAAAAACACATCTAATAGCATATTATGTACACACCACCGATATGGTACGGATCGGGCCACTATAACATATTGCCCCACACAAATATCCCATTTTCTGATATTTTCATCCCATCTCAAAGTTCTATCTTAGCCACTGATGATCACAAATAAACTCTTAAAAGATTTGTTTGAAGGGTATTTAAGCTTCGGTTCCACCGAAGATAACGTTTTTCCTTGATTTTTTAAGCCAAAAAGATATTGATTTTATTACAAATGAATCTACTTTAAGCAAAACGGAATTGATTTGAGTACAAAATGGGTTTTTTTTAAACATGATTTAAAAAGCTCGATAATTATTGTATTACTTTAATCCCAAATGGAATTGATTTTAAAACAATTAACAAACAAACAAAATTTAAAATAAAATAAAATTATTCAGATGGAATATATTTGTCATTTATGTGTTCCGTGAGGTGTGCAGGCGGTCAAGAATACCACCACAGCAGGCTCAGTTTGACGTAAAAGGCGTTGAAAGAGACAAACCCTCAGGCTGAGGTTGGTTTCACAGGAGTTTTGGTCCCCTCAACCGAAAAAAAACTAGAAACTATTAGAACACACGAACCATGGATAAAACGGCTTGAAGAAAGAGAAGTACCCCAGGTGGAAGACACAGAAGTGAAAATCCACCCGTGGTGAATCCCGCGGCAGGGGTATGCATTCTGGAGGCCCCAAATACCGTTAAACCTGCTACTCATGATAACAAACCCCGAAAACGATTTAAGGAACTTAATTTAAAAATATGCACTTGGCCATAAGTAGCACCAAATTCCAACACCTCAACATCCACAAGGCAGTTTGCCGCATTGGCGTCCAGGGTGTCAGCACCCAAATTGACCACGTGCTGATCGGTGCGGCACATTCATCGAGTGTGATTAATGAACGTGGAAACAGAGATCCCAACATCAACTCGGACCATTATCTTGTTCTAGTCAAGGTACGTACCAGACTAAGTACAGCACAAGCCAAGCGAGCTACCATACAACGAAAGCTAAATGTAGGTAGGCTATACTCGCAGCAGACCGCCGCTGCCTTCTCAACAAGGGTCACTCCACTGCTTAGAGAGACCACTCCGGCATCCGACTGTATAAACGATCAATGGAAGCGAATCTCCAACTCATTAAGTACGGCGGCCAAAAAGGTTGTTGGTTATACTAGACCTCGGAGGCAAACTTGGTACGATGAGGAATGTCGCACTGCTACGGTAGAAAAGAACATTGCCTATAAGCGAACCCTGCAAACGGAATCAACAAGAGCTGTTGTTTAGCAATATCGAGAAAACGGAGAGAGGAAAGAGAGGTGTGAGCTCGAGGAAACTGAGATGATAGGCGACAGAATAAGAGGCTCTGGTAATCTGGTACTACTTATGATTAAAGTCGATTAGTCTTTCTCCAATACGGTTGGTGGTTTCATGTAGGCTACATTTTCCGATGGTTGAGCAAATGATTTCTTCTCTTTCTAGTGCGTTGAAATCACCGATGACAATTTTAATTTCATGCCTGGGGCAGCGGATGTAGAGGCTTTCCAAGTTTTCTTTCTCCATCTCATCTATAACATTTGCTGGGGTGTGTACACATATAAGGATAATGTTGAAAGATTTAGCTCTGATACGTATCGAGGCGAGACCTTCATCTGCAGCTGTAAACCTGGAGACTCTCAATAACTACGAAGCCGCATCCAAATATGTGTTGCCTCTCATGGCCGCTGGACTAAATGTCACAGATTGCTAAATTTATGAAACCGTGTCCAGTCCAGTAATGTCTGCTCTGAGTTGTCGAGAGTGGTAATGAGTTCTTCTATCGCAGCATCGCTGTTGAGGGTTCGGACGTTCCAGGTGCGTATCCGTATATCGTGTTCCATATATCGTTTTCGGGAGTCGTGCCGCGGAATTTTCCACCGGTGAATTTACACCTCTGTGTCTGCCACCTGGAGTACTTCTGATTGGACTAGCCATCATTGCATTTGGTACACTTTTTCCTGTGTGTTTTATGTGGTTATTTTTTGTGTTACGTCGTTAGTGACTACCCTCGGACCAACCTCACCTCAAGAAGTCGCTCTTTAGACAGCTGTTACGTCAAGCTGAGCTTGCTGTGGTAGTTTTCTTGACCGCCCGTACACCTCACGGGCAGGCCAATTGTTAATGCCAACCTGTTACAAATACATTGTATTTAAATGTTGCGTACCAGAAATGTTAACTTTACAGGCTGTTATGCTATTTGCACTTAAAGTCAGCTGTTGCAACCAAACAGCACGTGCGTTGTTTGACTGCAAATTTAGAGGTCAACAATTCTTAAAGTAGATAAAATATACAACTGATATACTGATATACTAAATATACTGTTTGTTTATCATTATTTGTTTCATGTTTTGTACGTGTCTTTTTTGTTTGTTTGTATATCTAGCAAGTTGTGTCTATAGGTAATTTTTGAAAGGTAAATTAACTTTGCAAAGAGTTATAAATAAATGTAATCAATTGTTAAGTGAAAGAGTTGTCGTCCATGTTGTAGAGTCATGAGTTCCTAATCCAGGGCATATAATTGTACGCCTTTTTGCATTTTTCGGGAAATTAATTTTTTAGGAAGCAAACTCATTATTCCAACTGCGCACTTGTTTACAATGTGACAAATCCTTAAAATTCGTTCTTATAAAAATCTCATTAAATTTTACTCAACCAAACTGTCCGGATTCCGAAGCACAAGTGTTTGCAATACTGCGCGACGTGCATTTAACAATTACAAATAATTTTCGGAGATTAGTGGTATTAATAAACAGCTGATTTTAAACATGAAAACTATCCTAATCTGTTAGTCATACCAATTACCAATAAACTTGAAAAAATTTAAAGCATTTTGTCACTAAATTAGCTAATTGACAAACATCCTTCCTAAGGCACGGTACTTTCAGTCGGATATTTTTGTGAAGCGGTAGCTGAACCGCGAAATAAACACAGTCGATTTTAGTATAATTTCAAAGTTACGTCATTCCTAAGTTAAACAAATTGTGTACACGTTCCTTCTTCAAATCAACAATATAACATATATAAAAAAGAAGAGAATGGGGTGTGAATGATGCTACGCCTACATTTCCAAAAAAAACTTCTAAAGGTATGTATATTATAAGAAAACAAAACAGAATCAAAATATATGACTTAGTTCCCGAGTTATCAATTAATGCCAGTTTTTTGGCAGAATTTTCCATAGTGCATGGGATTGATTCAAAAAAGAAACTGGGTGAAATACGAGTTGAAACCGCGCGACGTCGAAAATCGATTTTTCGCTTGTGAACAGCTCCTCGATCTCTAAAAAAGGAAGGGTTTTTTGCATCGTTTTTTTACTGGCGAAGAAAAGTGGATCCATTACGATAACCCCAACCCAATAAGTATTAGCCAGACGAGCCACCATTATACATCGCAAAGCCGAATATATATAGCATGAAGCTTATACTCTGTATTCGGTAGAACCAGTGAGGTGCGATCTACTACCAGCTTCTAAAACCGAATAAAACGATAACGAGGGAACTCTATCGGACTCGACTCATGTGTTTAAGCCAGAAATGTCCGGCATACGAAGAAACCACGACAAAGTGATTTTGCAGCGCAAAACGCTTCATGAATTGCCCCAAAAAACGAGTTGTTCTTCCGGCAAGGTATCCGACAACTGCCCCAAAGATGGGAGAAAGCAGTAGCTAGCGGTGGACAGTTCTTTGAATAATATATTTGAAACTTTTTTTGCACAATATATTCGTAAATTTAGAAAAAAGGTCATTGTCAATTCATATGTATAAAAGTTACTCAATTAATCGCTTACTAAGTAACAACCGGTTAGGCACTTTCAAATTAACAAAATCAAGTTAACAATCTAAAAGTGTATCAAACTAGTCATACAAGTTATTTTACTTTGAATGAATGGCATACAATAAATGGTAGTAAATACTTATTGCAAAATAAATAAGAATAGAAACGTTATGCAACCAAAATACGTAAGTCATTATTTTTTTCTTTGTTATTTATGCTGTACCATATTTGAATATTTTAAAGAACAACACTCCATGGCGAAATACTCACCTTTTGGTTTAGAAGTCGTCGCACGTTGTTCGAAACTTCGTGAACGTGGCTCACCGTCTGGGCTAATGGGTCGTATATTTGATGTATCTAATGAGATTTGTTTGTTTTGGTTCTGTGATGCAAGTTCTTCATTTAAACGCTTCACCATTTCCATTGCTTCGTGACCGGAAACAGTGTGATGAGATCCAATAGGTATTGGTTTTGACTTCGTTAATCGTGATGGTAAGTCAATTTTATTAAAAGGCAAGATTTCAGGAGAAGACGTATTGGATATGTACATCGAACCTATTGACTGTGAAATAACATAAGAGGAACATAAGTAATTTAACAAGAACGTATAGACAAATTTAGTTTACATCTCCCATGCGTGTTGATTTATTGGGACTGTCATCAACATCCATTTCTTCTTCAATTCGAGGTGGATTATTAAAGTCATCGGAGCTAACTTGTTGCTGCAAAACAATTAAATTTTAAAAAAAATTAACTAAAGCTTTCTGTAGAAATGGGTCTTTTATTCTCTAATAACCGTTAAAGGAATTTGTATTCTGTAAAAAAAGGCTTAATCCGAACTTGCATATTGCATATTTATGTTTATGTTAAAAAACTGAGAAACATAAACAAGCTGCATGCTTGCACTTCTTAAGAAGGACGCATGGTGCTGATCCCTTAGCTAATAAATGTTGCAAAAAGCATATTATAAAAGCACGACCAATTGAAGTGGTGTCTATCTGTAATTCTTGCTCTTCAGTACAAAGACTTTATCGAGAAATCAAGTCTTTAACTTATGTATATCTAGACGAAAATATACGAGTCCAGGAAGAGCAGACTAAATCAATTCTAATAGATATGCAGTGCTGCTGCCCAAAGACCATTGAACTGCATTTATGCATATAACATATTACAAAAGTTAACAATTGATCTTTTCGGAAACGGATTCTACAAACAACGATTACGATAGCTGCAGATTAAGTAAGAGTATTAAAATATCTGAGAATTTGGACTTACCCCACTCTTAGAAGAGTTGTCATTACGCGAGTGAGGTCGAAAACCAGGACCTGGTGGCAAGTTTTTTTGTACACAACAATTAACTCCCGGACTGAAATGCAGTTCCACATGAAAGCGTTCTTCCGAACTGGGATCTTTTGTTGGATCCTCGTACAGCATTATTACAATCTGCGACATATAATTGAGCTCTGAAACCATGGAAATGTAATCCATTGCGCGACGCCATTGCTCATCAGTAAGTACATTTAACAAACCACCGTATCGCAATACTGTCAACAGAGAGTGAACATGAGATTCACTTGTAAAGTAAAGCCGTGTTCGCACATGACGCCCAGGACTTGCCACACCGTGGCTATAATGAGGATTCAAGCGGTTTACCGATTCGTCCTCAAACTCTTCGATATTGCGTTGTAAATCACTTTTGATTTTTTTAACAAGGGGGTGCATATGCCTTGGCCTATGGTTAACTTTTCATGCATGGTAAGGCCGTATTCCTGTGGAATAACAATATCCGCCAAATTTTTTGCATAAATATACAGCTCCTCTGCCTGATCGTACTGCAATGTATGCTGATTGTGCTGCAGATCATATTTAATACAATCAAATATGTCAGGAATCTTAGAAATGTCAAACAGCTTAGACTTTGTACTGAAGTCCTTTTCAATTTTTTCCCAGCGACATCGCATTAAGTCCCACGTTTCGCCGTGGTACAGTATAGCATCCTTCGTCTTTACATCGTCTTTTTTTAATGCTTATTATACGTAGTAACTCCTTAATAAGCATATGTACATGATAACAACATTCGACGGGGTTTTTAACAAAATCCAAGGCCTGATTAATTGACATGCTGTTGCAGGGGTTAACATTGCGGCGATCTTCCAAAGTAAATTCGCGATCTATTTGCATAAGCTCATGTAGACGATTCTTGGCCCTGTAAATAAAAAAATGTATTAAGCATCTGTGTTTTAAAGTCAGAAAAATGTTTAAAAACAAGGAAAAACATTAACTTCGGTGGAACCCAAATTAAAATACTCGTCACACTATGATTAGACTATCTTCTCATGAATGACTATGTGCGTTCAACTTGTAAAGGGGTTTTGTGCTACAACGATCCTACTGTTATCATGTGTCCCATTGTGGTCAAAGGCTGCTTCAATAAGTATTTGGAAGGTATTTGAAATAAATCGCTTCAAAAATAATATTTTTTCATACAAATACTAAAAATTAGAGGTAATTTTCTAAATAGGTTATATGTTACAGTGATCCGATCTTTACCATGGGTCTTTATCTAAACATGGGTTAATATAAAAGTGTTTTTTAGCGTACCTGACACAAATTGCTTCATAAATAAATCACTTTTCTTGTAAAACTCAAAATTTGTAGGTAGATTTGTATGGGGGCTATATGCTATAGTGGTTCCAAATCAACCATGGGTCATTCTACAATCATAGACTGCAATAATAATTGTGTTTATACTGTATTTGACACAAATCGCTAAATAAATAAACTACAAACGGACGTGGCACTTTGGATTTAACACTTAAACTGCTTGGGACTGAGAAAAGCTTAAGCTTTGAAATTCATTTCAATATATTTAAAACTGAACAAATGAAACGTGTAACTACAGGCAGACAGACAGACATACAGACGGACATGGCCAGATCGATTCATCTCGTCGAGCTGATCAAGAAAATATGTACTTTATGGGGTCAACAAACTTTTTACAAACTGAATATACACTTTCACACTATGTGTCACGGGTATAAAAAGCATAGCCAGGTAAGCATTAAAGAACTGACCTCAGTGAAATTTAATATATGTATTTAAATGAGGTTAGATGGCCCTTGATGTAACAATTTTTCCGCGTACTACCTTTCCCGGTATATAGCGGCAAACGTAAGATTCGATTCTGTTGTTTTTATACCCGCCACATATAGTGTGAAGGGTATAATCAGTTTGTCGGAAAGTTTGTAACGCATTAAAGGAGGCATCGGAGACCCCATAAAGTATATAAATTATTGATCAGCTCGACGAGACGAATCGATTTAGCCATGTCCGTCTGTCTGTCTGTGGCAATGCGTTTTCTGGGAAACTTTTAAAGATATAGACCTGAAATTTTAACCTTAAGCTTTTTGTGCTCCTAGTAGGTTTTTATGTCAGAACTAAGGTGCTATGACCATTTTTAGATAAAGCCCCCATATTACCAATTTTTTGTATGAAAGTAGTTATTATTTATAAAATGCATTTACTACAAATTGGGTAAAATACTTCTTATGGCATTAAATATTAAAAGAAAGGTGTCACGCCCGCTTTAAGATATAGCCCCAATACAAACTTACCAATTTTTTTCCGATTTTTTGAATGAAAATAGTTATTATTTATGAATGTATTTACTACAAATTGTATAAAATTAACATAACACACAGTTAGCGCGTAATTTTTTATACCTGTTACACTAGTGTAAACAGGTATATTCAGTTTGTCGGAAAGTTTGTAACGCATTAAAGGAGGCATCGTAGACCCTATAAAGTATATATATTCTTGATCACCTCGACGAGACGAATCGATTTAGCCATGTCCGTCTGTCTGTCCGTCTGTCCGTCTGTCCGTCCGTCCGTCTGTCCGTCTGTCTGTGTGTTGCTGCGCGGTTTATTCGCTCAGTTTTAAAGATATTGGGCTGAAATTTTAAACTTTAGCTTTTCTAGGTCCTGTGTAGTTTCTATGTTAAAATCAATGTGCCACGCCCACTTTTAGATATGGCTCCCATAGAAAAGAATAACATTTTGTCAAGTTCTTATAAGAAAAAAATTTATTTATAAAGCAAATGGCTTCAAATATGGTACAAATGCTTCGTATATTAAGCCAAATCTTCAGTTTTAAAATTGGTCTAAATCGGACCGCGAATTCCTAAATTTTAAGAATATATTTATTTTGTTTAGTATTTTGAAATAAAATTTAATACAAATGCTGCACACGAAGGTCTATCCATGTCAAATGTTGTGTAACAGGTATATGAGCTTCGGTCCAACCGAAGTTAACTTTTTTTCTTGTTTTTATTTAAAGTGCACTTTTTTTTTTATTGTTTGCTTCTCTTACCGGCAACAAGAAAGCAAGATACATACGTACATATATAAAAAATTAAAGTGCGCGCCAAAATAGTTCAAAGCAAAGTTTATTCAATGTGTCATCTTATATATATATATATTTATATATATATATATATATATATATATATTTTTATATATATATATATATATATATATATATATATATGTATATATATATATATATATATATATATATATATATATAGATTTGGATAAAGTTATTTTTTGTGTCTTTGGTGCTGCAAATTTGGCAATAAGTGCGGTTATATTCATATATATGTATGTATATTTAACAGACACGTGGTCACACATATATGTATGCACATATGTAGTGAATATGTAAAAAAAAAAAACAGTTAAAAATCGTGTACATAAAGTGTTGCACAGTGGCGGCCGCCGTCGAGCCCAAAAATATTTTTTGTGTTTGAACAAAGTTAATTTAAAGTAAAAGTAAAAAGTTAAGTTTATAACAAATAAAAAACAACATTTTTTTTTTTTTTTTTTTTTTTTAAACGGTTTAAAATGAATTTTTTATGTGTGAGTGGTGAGCGTTGCAGAATGTTTTTCGCAAAAGAAGCAACAGTGGCATTGAAGAACAATAAAAGGCCAATTTGGTGAACGCAACAACAACTTTAAATCAGCAACATCTATTTCATCAAGGAACAGCAAAAACAACGAAAGCAACAAAAATCAGCTGTAAAAATGCGACGCTACGTACAGCTAAAACGGAGGTTTTCCTCAGTTCAAAAATTCATACGGTAGACGTATATATAAGTGTCTGTAAAAAGGGTCAGTTAACTTATATATAATATACAACCCAATAATATATTACACACACACAACCATACACTATAAAACTCGACTCATATTATTTGCATGTGTTACGGCCCGTTACACTAAACTGTTATAAAGAAAGAACCAAAGTATCATTGTGTGGGCACATAAAAGCGCGGGCTTTTGTGTTGCTTTTCGGTTTTCTATTTCTCCTTTCTGTATTTCTCCTTTTTTACAACAAATTGCACTCCAAGCATAAACGCAGTGTTTGGTATCCCGATTCGTTCCTGTTGTTACGTTCAATCTCATTAACGTAAGCACCAGCTGAAAACGTAGGGCACTGACGTAAGCAAAAATACTACACGACTTGTAACTATTCGAACACCTTTAATAGTTGCAGGGCGATTTATTACTCTTTATAATAATTATATATCTACTCAAATTACTAATTTTTTGATATTCTCTCCCAATTTTTTGAAATCAAAGAAAATATTTCTCATATATTTTCTTATACCCATAAAAAAAATTTATATATATATATAAATACATATTAATATATATTATACTCGACTTGTAACTATTCGAACACTTTTAATAGTTGCAGGGCGATTTATTACTCTTTATAATAATTATATATCTACTCAATTTACTAAGGTTTTTTGATATTCTCCCTAAATTTTTTTTTAAATCAAAGAAAATATTTCTCATATATTTTCTTATACCCATAAAAAAAAAAAAATTTATATATATATATATATATATATATATATATATATATATATATATATATAATAGTTGCAGGGCGATTTATTACTCTTTATAATAATTATATATCTACTCAATTTACTAAGGTTTTTGATATTCTCCCTAAATTTTTTTTAAATCAAAGAAAATATTTCTCATATATTTTCTTATACCCATAAAAAAAATTTATATATACATATATATACATATATATATATATATATATATATATATATATATATATATATGTATATATAAATTTTTTTTTATGGGTATAAGAAAATATATGAGAAATATTTTCTTTGATTTAAAAAAAAAATTTAGGGAGAATATCAAAAACCTTAGTAAATTGAGTAGATATATAATTATTATAAAGATAATAAATCGCCCTGCAACTATTAAAAGTGTTCGAATAGTTACAAGTCGAGTATAATATATATTAATATGTATTTATATATATATATAAATTTTTTTATGGGTATAAGAAAATATATGAGAAATATTTTCTTTGATTTCAAAAAAATTGGGAGAGAATATCAAAAAAATTAGTAATTTGAGTAGATATATAATTATTATAAAGAGTAATAAATCGCCCTGCAACTATTTAAGGTGTTCGAATAGTTACAAGTCGTGTAGTATTTTGCTTACGTCAGTGCCCTACGTTTTCAGCTGGTGCTTACGTTAATGAGATTGAACGTAACAACAGGAACGAATCGGGATACCAAACACTGCGTTTATGCTTGGAGTGCAATTTGTTGTAAAAAAGGAGAAATACAGAAAGGAGAAATAGAAAACCGAAAAAAGCAACACAAAAGCCCGCGCTTTTATGTGCCCACACAATGATACTTTGGTTCTTTCTTTATAACAGTTTAGTGTAACGGGCCGTAACACATGCAAATAATATGAGTCGAGTTTTATAGTGTATGGTTGTGTGTGTGTAATATATTATTGGGTTGTATATTATATATAAGTTAACTGACCCTTTTTACAGACACTTATATATACGTCTACCGTATGAATTTTTGAACTGAGGAAAACCTCCGTTTTAGCTGTACGTAGCGTCGCATTTTTACAGCTGATTTTTGTTGCTTTCGTTGTTTTTGCTGTTCCTTGATGAAATAGATGTTGCTGATTTAAAGTTGTTGTTGCGTTCACCAAATTGGCCTTTTAATGTTCTTCAATGCCACTGTTGTCTTTTTTGCGAAAAACATTCTGCAGCGCTCACCACTCACACATAAAAATTCATTTTAAACCGTTTAAAAAAAAAAAAAAAACAAAAAAATGTGGTTTTTTATTTGTTATAAACTTAACTTTTTACTTTTACTTTAAATTAACTTTGTTCAAACACAAAAAATATTTTTGGGCTCGACGGCGGCCGCCACTGTGCAACACTTTATGTACACGATTTTTAACTGTTTTTTTTTTACATATTCACTACATATGTGCATACATATATGTGTGACCACGTGTCTGTTAAATATACATACATATATATGAATATAACCGCACTTATTGCCAAATTTGCAGCACCAAAGACACAAAAAATAACTTTATCCAAATCTATATATATATATATATATATATATATATATACATATATATATATATATATATATATATATATATATATATATATATATATATAAAAATATATATATATATATATATATATAAATATATATATATATAAGATGACACATTGAATAAACTTTGCTTTGAACTATTTTGGCGCGCACTTTAATTTTTTATATATGTACGTATGTATCTTGCTTTCTTGTTGCCGGTAAGAGAAGCAAACAATAAAAAAAAAGTGCACTTTAAATAAAAACAAGAAAAAAGTTAACTTCGGTTGGACCGAAGCTCATATACCTGTTACACAACATTTGACATGGATAGACCTTCGTGTGCAGCATTTGTATTAAATTTTATTTCAAAATACTAAACAAAATAAATATATTCTTAAAAATTTAGGAATTCGCGGTCCGATTTAGACCAATTTTAAACTGAAGATTTGGCTTAATATACGAAGCATTTGTACCATATTTGAAGCCATTTGCTTTATAAATAAATTTTTTTCTTATAAGAACTTGACAAAATGTTATTCTTTTCTATGGGAGCCATATCTAAAAGTGGGCGTGGCACATTGATTTTAACATAGAAACTACACAGGACCTAGAAAAGCTAAAGTTTAAAATTTCAGCCCAATATCTTTAAAACTGAGCGAATAAACCGCGCAGCAACACACAGACAGACGGACAGACGGACGGACGGACAGACGGACAGACGGACAGACAGACGGACATGGCTAAATCGATTCGTCTCGTCGAGGTGATCAAGAATATATATACTTTATAGGGTCTACGATGCCTCCTTTAATGCGTTACAAACTTTCCGACAAACTGAATATACCTGTTTACACTAGTGTAACAGGTATAAAAAATTACGCGCTAACTGTGTGTTATGTTAATTTTATACAATTTGTAGTAAATACATTCATAAATAATAACTATTTTCATTCAAAAAATCGGAAAAAATTGGTAAGTTTGTATTGGGGCTATATCTTAAAGCGGGCGTGACACCTTTCTTTAATATTTAATGCCATAAGAAGTATTTTACCCAATTTGTAGTAAATGCATTTATAAATAATAACTACTTTCATACAAAAAATTGGTAATATGGGGGCTTTATCTAAAAATGGTCATAGCACCTTAGTTCTGACATAAAAACCTACTAGGAGCACAAAAAGCTTAAGGTTAAAATTTCAGGTCTATATCTTTAAAAGTTTCCCAGAAAAACGCATTGCCACAGACAGACAGACGGACATGGCTAAATCGATTCGTCTCGTCGAGCTGATCAATAATTTATATACTTTATGGGGTCTCCGATGCCTCCTTTAATGCGTTACAAACTTTCCGACAAACTGATTATACCCTTCACACTATATGTGGCGGGTATAAAAACAACAGAATCGAATCTTACGTTTGCCGCTATATACCGGGAAAGGTAGTACGCGGAAAAATTGTTACATCAAGGGCCATCTAAAATTTTTTTTTAAATCAAAGAAAATATTTCTCATATATTTTTCTTATACCCATAAAAAAAAATTTATATATACATATATATATATATATATATATATATATATATTTTGATTTTGTCTCTTTTTGCATTGGTTTAAAAGCAAATATTTAATAACCTACAAAAAAAATGTATTTCTCTCTTTTTGATTTTGTCTCTTTTTGTAGTTGTGTTTTATATCCTAAAAAAAAAAAAAAATTTTTTTCACGCAAAACTCGTTACGTAGATTTTCTTAAGGCAGACTCACGAGACAGACAAAGCGAAAAAGGTAGCTCTAAATCCGAAAACAAAACGTTCGTTTTCTCTCACATGAAAATTGGTGCATGTGATTGTAAACTATTTTTCGGAACATATGAGTCTCACGATATTAACGTAGGTGGGTGGGATTCAATTCTGGTATATCTCTGCACGTCAAAACTGCCTGAAGATACCCTAACGTTATGGGAACAGACAATTGCTGGGCAATCTGAATTACCTACTTGGGTTTAACTAGACAAGTTTCTTACTGCTAGATTTGAAGTTGTTGAAAAAGTCAACAGCATGAGACTCAAGCTCAAACCCCAATCTCACACTTTGGGAAAAAGACATATATTTTCGCATAAAAACACAAAATCAAGAACTCATGCATTCTCGACTGAAAGTTCTTCTTCTCGTTGCAGAGTTTGCAACAACAATCACACCTTAAGAACTTGTACAAAATTCAACGCCATGACGACTAAGAAAAGAAAAGACTTCGTCACAAAAGAAAAATTGTGTTTTAACTGTCTGCCTTACTCTCATCAAAGTAAAGACTGCAAAAGTAAATACACGTGTAATTTTTGCAAAAAACTCCATCACTCCATGTATTAGACAATGTAGCCAAAATCAACCATTCGGCAATCGCACATGCCACGCAAGATTGTACTAATGAAAATTATATTTCATTAGAAGAACGAACTACTCCCTCAAGACCTGATACGAGTCAATCTTTTCATGTGTCAAATAATCACCAGGTGGTTCTTCCTACTGCTCTGGTGCGCATTGTACATATTGGTGAATTGTTTAACCTAAGAGCCTTGGTGGATCAAGGGTCCCAGAAAACATTCATATCAGATAAAGTTCTCGATCGTCTTAATCTCTCCTATGAGAAGTTCACTAATATATCAACCATTGGTGGCAGTGTATCCCAAACTTCGTCTAAAACTTGTTACCTAAAACTATGCTAAAAAAATCGTCAGTTCAAAACCCACGTTACTGCGATTGTTTTACCCAAATTAACAAATTGGTTGCCAACTTTCCGAGTAAATACCCATAAATTGTTAGACATTAAGGATCTAAGACTCGCGGAACCGAATTTTAATATCCCAGCTCTGATTGACATGGTCCTTGGAAGAGATATTTTCCCACATATCGTTCTAAGTGGTGTCAAATAAAATGTCTTTGGTTCGTTGTTAGCTCAAAACACTGTCTTCGGTTGGATTTTAAGTGGTCCAGCTACTACTCAATGCTCCTCTTTTGGAACTACAATACTCAAAAATGATGTATTGGAGGATTTCAATCGCCACATTAAACAATTTTGGGAAACTGAAGAGATTCTCTC
>JAEIFJ010002821.1:0-39447 GCA_018903435.1 Leucophenga varia
TGCTCGGGTCATTTAGTAATACCTTATTTCATTTATTTATTATTATTATTATTTCGGTTCACCCACCGCTCTTTTTCCAATGGATTATACTTTTCTCGGTGTAATAACATTTATACCGAGTTTCATTTCTGATGTTCAATTATCTGCAAAAATAAAATTCATTTTTTTGATCGCTTTTATGGGGCCCCGCCCATCGTCCGTTTTTTTCAAACTTTTTTTAACATGTATACCGAATTAAATTTCTCTCAAATACTTCTATGGGAGCCACGCCCACCGCCCATTTTTCTAAAACTACATATTTCCTTTTTGTGTAAGTTGGACCAAAAAATTGACATCATTGACAATTGGTATGAAAAATAGTTTATGTCCGATTCTTAGACCAACTTTTTTTTTGGAAATCCCTTAAACACGACTAACCATCATTCAAATGCGCCCAGTTTCAAGACTCTACGTCTATTCAATCCAAATGTATGACTTTTTTTTCAAGGCTCTCATTAGGCCCCGCGTCAAAATTTTCTAAAATCCCGTCTAAGTGCTCACCTGTAATAAAAAAAAATTGGTCAAAAATCTATATTGGGTCCACATATGGGTCCCAGGTCCAAATTCCGGAAATCCCATGAACACCTTGAACGCTAAATATTTTTTAACCATATTTCAAATGAGCCCTGTTTCAAGTCTCTACGTCTATTCACTCCAAAGATATGGCTTTTCCGGTTTCAAGACCCCATTAGGCCCCTGGTCAAAATTTTCTAAAATCCCGTCTAAGTGCTTACCTGTAATAAAAAAAAAAAAATTGGTCAAAAAAATCTATATTGGGTCCACATATGGGTCCCAGGTCCAAGTTCCGGAAATCCCATGAACACCTTGAACGCCAAAAATGTTTTTTAACCATTTTTCAAATGAGCCCTGTTTCAAGTCTCTACGTCTATTCACTCCAAAGATATGGCTTTTCGGTTTCAGGGCCTCAATTAGGGGCCCGGGTCAAAATTTTTCAAATTTTCTTCCTTTCTGACCACATCTATGAGGAGTAACAAAACAAAAAAAAATTGTTCAAATCGGTCGAGTCATTCTCGAGTTTTAGCATTGTAAAACGCACAGCTATGTATTTTTATATATAAAGAAGATTTGATATGATTGTAGTTTTTGCTTTTTTTATGGAAAAAATGGAGCTAACTTTTTGAATTGTGATAAACTAATTTTTGACATTAGTTCCCTAAGTAGTATACTACAAAATCTAAGTTTTAGTTTAGATGGAAAACCTCCGATAATCGATTTTGCGGAAGACCGACAAACGGACGTAGCTATTTTGCAACATTTATAAAATAATTATGTAAAATTTGTTAAAATAAAACCGGAACCCAATTCAATATCGGAACAATATCGAAAAAAAAAAAAAATGCGAGATTGTGGCAAAAAATTTGATCATCGGGATGGTCGAGATCAGTATTTATTATTTAGTGTTTTGATAACCTCTCTAGTCTGGTTAGAAACAAACAAGCCCCTAACTTCATATAAGGCTATCGTAATAAAATTTATTTTATTACCCAGCTAAATAATGATTTTTAAAAGATAATGTCAACTGATTCTTAAAGATTTTTTTCCGCAGATAACGAATTTAAAATCGGAATTCATCTATGAAGTCTAAATTTTAAGAAATTTGGCGTCAAAGTCATAAAAAACACTTTATGCAGTTTTTGAACTCATTATAACATAATTTCTATGTTATAATGGGTTCCAAACCTGAAAATAACACAAATGAAAGATTGAACCATAAAGAATTTTGTCCAAAAGTAAAAACCATGTAACATTAACGTGGGGTCAAGAAAATTGGATTTTCCAGAGATATTTTTTTGCTGTATACATAATTAAATAAAAAAAAAAAGTAATTAGAATTTACAATTGCCTAAGTGAATACTATCGATATGGTAAGGATCAAGGATAATATATTATAAAGCCTCCATACGAATTTCACCAAATTCATCGTGAAATTTAATCTAAGCACCTGGTGCATATAACTTTTATAAGTGTTGTGTGGGTATTTCATCTTCGGTTCACCCGTAGTTAACGTTTTTTTTGTTTTTTTAAGTCACGTGTGATTAGCGACTTGAAAAGGCAGTGACTGCTAACAGTGATAAAATCGCAGTTCGCGAAAAAAAATTAGCGATTACTCAATATGTTCACTGCTTACATGATACACAAAAGAGTGATACACAAAATCGCCGGAATTTTTACGAAACATTAATACAACAAAACGTCTTTGTTTTAATTCATTGTAAAAATAAAACTTTGCTTTTATTGTAACAGACAATTGTGTTCTTAAATGCTTCCTTTGCATTTGCCGGCTTGAATTAGTCACAATTGTTTTGAACGACAGTTTGGCAGAAAACATTTCGTATTCTGTCGTTTGTTTTACTTTTATACCCGTTACGCAAAGTGTAAACGGGTATATTCAGTTTGTCCGAGAAGTTTGCAACGCATTGAAGGAGACATCGGAGACCCCAAAAGTATATATATTATTGATCAGCTCGATGAGACAGATCGATTTAGCCATGTCCGTCTGTCTGTTCGTCTGTCTGTCCGTCTGTCCATCTGTCTGTCTGTCTGTCCGTCTGTCTGTTGCGATGGCTGTTACTCGGAAAGTTTTAAAGATATTGACCTGGGGTACAATCTTAAGCTTTTTGTGCTCCTAGTTACTTTGTATATCAGAGCCAAGGTGCCACGCCCCATTTTTAGATATAGACCCCCATACAAACTAACCACTTCTTTCGATTTTTGTATGAAAGAGGTTTTATTTAATAATATATAAATATATATATATATATATATATATATTATTTAGTAATATATTTAATCCAAATAGGGTTAAAACACTTCTAATGGCATCCAATATCAAAAAAATGTTGCCATGCCCATTTTCAGATATAGCCCCCATACAAACTTACCACTTTTTCTATATTTTGTATGAAAATACGTATTATTTATGAATATATTTAATCCAAATAGGGTAAGAACACTTTTTATGTCATCCAATGTCAAATTTAAGACGCCACGCCCATTTTTAAGTATATTCTCCATACAAACTTACCGCCCATTTTCGAGTTTTTATATGGAAACATTTACTATTTCTGAATGAATTCAATTAAACTTGGTAAAATCAATTCCAATGTCCACCTAAGTGAACACTTTCGATATGGTAAGGGATCGGCAAATAGATTATAAAGCCTCCATACGAAGGGTGTAGCCGGGTTTTCATGTAAAAAGTGCCCCCAACGATATTGAATATCCTTAAATGAGGTTCGATAGCCCTTGATTTGAGGAATATTTCTGTATACTTAGTTTTTCGGGTATCGGCGATATTAAGGAAGATATAGCGACGAACGTGTTTTTAGTTTTTATTTTTTTCTGCTCACTCAATTGAAAAAAGTTTTGATGAAAAAATCTTTTATTTTCTTAAAATTCATATCTATCTTTAAAAATTTTTAAAAAAAATTTTCGATAAAAAATTCTATCAAAATTTTTTTTTTAAAGGTTTTAATTGATGCTTTTACCATAATACTTTAAAGATACACCTATGAAATTTTCAGGAGATATTCCTTTGTTTGTCTACTTTGACACATAAAATTTTCAAAGGTAATCGATTTGAATTTATATTTTAAAAATTAAAAACCAAAATTAGTCTTTCCTGTGATATATTGCTCATGCTACATTGCCGTTGGTGTGTGTGATTGCCATCGTCACAGCAGCATTTTTAGCGAACCTTTTTTTTAATTTTATTTAATTTGCTTATTTGTCTTGAGTCTGTAATAATTTAGGGTGTTATATGTATTATATATTATTGTAAAATATATAAAATATAGTACATTTCATATTAAAATATATATTAGATTAAACAAATAATTAAATATGTCAAAATATAAAAAAAGGCACTTACTTATCTCTCTTTTTTATTTAAATATTTTATACCCCGGACACGCGTGGTGTGATCAATTGTTTTGTATGGCCTCAATACAAAAATATATCAAATTTTAAACTATTATCCTCATAATTCGCTAAATTTGTGCTGTTTATACTTGGTGCAAAAATCATGAACACGAAAAATATTAAAAGGAACATCGTGACCCTATAAAGTATATGAATATTGTTCAAGCATGTTTCTGTTTATTCAATTCGCGATAAGAGTAGACAAGTTATTCCGCTGCGACAATATTTTAAGCACACACAAAAATCATAACATTTTACGATCGTGCTAGTGACGCTCAGCATACTTAAGTAGCAACAAACATGTTGAGCGATGACTTGACTCCTGCAAGCATGATCAATTCTCCGTTTAAAATAGATAAGCTATTTTTATAGTCACAATCATTTATACATACATATTGTTTTAATATACAGTCCACTTTATTTAAGAATGTTCAATTGTAAATAAAATTCAGTTCTAAAAGAGAACTCAAGAATGCAAGTCGTTGCACATTTTTGGTCCTTCGAGCCGGAACAATTTTGGTCCTACGTGCTGGATCAAGATATTCTCGATCAGCTCGACGAATCGAGATCAAGCCATATTTGTCCATCTGTCTGTTTTGCGCTTCACGATTTAAACGTTTAGTTTCAAAAATATTTGGATGAAATTTAAACATAATAAACCCAAAATATTGATGCTAATATTTATTAATCCGATTTCTGGTTCCTAACTCGCCTTACAGCCGAAGTACTGAGTACGCATCACTTCTTAACCGCTTCTTTTGTGTTAATATCTTTTGGTTTGCCCCAAATTCGACAAGAATAATCGACACGTGTTTTTTGGAACTACTTTATTTTTAGTTTATTTTTTATTAAAACGCTATCAAAAAAAAAAGATACAGTTCGATTATCCTATACTGAAGCTACTTGATTGTCTTCAGCGGGAGGGGGCGGCATTGAAATACATCGCTGGCCATTTTTCTGCTAGTATCCTCGTTGCTACCGTTGCTGCAGTTAGACGCTTGTTTTTGAACGCAAAACAAAGATGTGATACGATGTAAAACGAAGAATCTAAAACTAGAAAAAAATAAAGCTAGCCAAGGGCAGGAATAGCTTAATTTCAAATATTAACAAGTATATCAAATATTTGAAGTATTGAAAAAAGAAGAAAATAATATTTATAAAATTCTAAAAAAGTATCTAACCCGTCGCTTTCAATGTATCTTGTAGTCAAGTATTGTATGTGTCATATTATTTCCAATAATAATAAATGAAAACAAGAAAAAACGTTAACTTCGGTGGAACCGAAGCTGAAATACCCGTTACACAACACTTTTAATAGTTTATATGTTCACCAGGTGCTTAGATTAAATTTCACGATGAATTTGATCAAATTTGTATGGAGGCTTTATGTTATATTTGCCCGATCCTTACCATATCGAAAGTGTTCACTTAGGTGGACATTGGAATTGATTTTACCAAATTTAATTGAATTCATTCAGAAATAGTAAATGTTTTGATATAAAAACTCGAAAATGGGCGGTAAGTTTGTATGGAGGCTATACATAAAAATGGGCGTGGCGCCTTAGATTTTACATTGGATGACATAAAAAGTGTTCTTTCCTTATTTGGATTAAATGAAATTTATGAATATAAATAATATTTTCATACAAAAATTCGAAAAAGCGTTAAGTTTGTATGGGGGCTATATCTGAAAATAGGCGTGGCAACATTCTTTTGATATTGGATGCCATAAGAAGTGTTTTTACCCTATATTGTAGTAAAAGCATTTATAAATAATAACTATTTTCATACAAAAAGTCGAAAAAAAGTGGTAAGTTTGTATGGGGGCTATATCTGAAAACGGGCGTGGCACCTTTGTTCTGGTATACAAAGTAACTAGAAGCAAAAAAACTTAAGTTTAAAATTCCAGGTCAATATCTTTAAAACTTTCTGAGTAACAGCCATCGCAACAGACAGACAGACAGACAGACGGAGAAACAGACGGACAGACAGACGGACAGACAGACGGACATGGCTAAATCGATTCGTCTCATCGAGCTGATCAATAATATATATACTTTATGGGGTCTCCGAAGTCTCCTTCAATGCGTTGCAAACTTTCGGACAAACTGAATATACCCGTTTACACTTTGTGTAACGGGTATAAAAATATTACGTATACGCACTGGATACAAAAAGACTTAATTTTAATTAAAGTTTTCAATTAATTTCATTTACAAAATGGCATAAACACTAATACAGCTTCAATTAATTGGTATTTCATTTGAATTCACCGGCATTCGCAATGAATTGAATAAAATTTTAAAAAGGCAATAAATTATATTCGCTTTCTGGGCAATTTCACTTCGATTTATGGTAAAACGAAATTGTAAATATTTTAATTAATTTCACGACGTTCAAGTAAATTGAATGAAATTCATTTAAAAATTATATGCTGCGCGTTTAAATATTGAAAGAAAAAAAAAATAATTTCAACCATAAACAACATTTAACATTCAATTCAGTTCAGCTTGTCGACAACTAATTATTGTGCAATTCATTTTACATAATTGTTTTTCATTGGCGTATTTAATTTGTTTGCAAAGTCTTTCTGTTATTTTTTTTCCTTTCGATGAATGCGAAATTAAATCTCGTTTGGATATTGACGAGCTTCGAACTTCGACGTCAATCTGTGTGTCAAGTGATAAACTTTTAAATACCTGCAGATGTGTGGTAAAAGTTTCCTTTTCTTTTTTATTGCAAACTTGAAGAGCGTAATTTATATGCGTTTGTTGGTTTTGATAGCTTCATGAGTATGTGAAAATGTGTTTGTGTGTGTGAGTGTATGTGTGTGTGTTTAACAGCCTTATACGGCATTTAATGGTTTAGTTTATAACCCAAATGAAACACTTAAAAGTTGTCTCTTTGTATCTTTTTTTTTTTTTTTTTTTGTAAGAAAAACTTTTTAAGAGCTTAAATTTTTTTTTAAAGTAAAAGATTCACTTATCTGCTGTAATTAATTAAAAACTAGCAGGTACCCGCGGCTTTGCTCGCGTTTTTTTTTTGCTTCTCTTTGGTGGCTAAATATAAATTGTTAAAAAAATGTGGGTTCAAATTTTGGAAATCCCATAAACACGACTAACCATCATCCAAATACGCCCAGTTTCAAGTCTCTACGTTTATTCAATCCAAATGTATGACTTTTTTTCAAGGCTCTCATTAGGCCGCGGGTCAAAAATTTCTAAAATCCCGTCTAAGTGCTCACATGTAATAAACATAAAAGAAATTGGTCAAAAATCTATATTGGGTTTACATATGGGTCCCAGGTCCAAATTTCGGAAATCCCTTGAACACCTTGAACGCCAAAAATGTTTTTTAACCATCTTTCAAATGAGCCCTGTTTCAAGTCTCTACGTCTATTCACTCCAAGGATATGGCTTTTCCGGTTTCAAGGCCCCCATTAGGCCCAGGGTCAAAATTACATTTTACAATTTTTTTGCCCTAAACCATCCTTGTGTGAATACGAACACACATGCAAAATTTCGTGAAAGTCCGTCCAGTAGTTTTCGCGTCCATCGATCACCAACAGAACTTGGGACTTATTTTGATATATATAGATGTATCTATTATCTAAAAAGGGCATAAAAATTTAATTTTACTTGACAATGCTTTGAATGTTTGTGAGTTTGAAAATGCAGGAAAATGCGGCTTGACCGGTAAGTATATCTCCCTTTGCCTGAAGCACTCGTTTTTGAACGATATAATATTGTTACATATGCTACAGACTAAGGTAAATATTGAATATTCAAGACAAAGATTTATAATTTAAATTTTTTCCTCACGGCGAGTCCCTAATTATGGGAAATCGGCTTCAAGATTAAAACTAAAAATTCGTTGACTATTTTCAAATTCAATAATGTAATTTAATTGTACTTTTTTTTTTTACAATTTCAATATTATTTACAATCTTTTTTATTGGAGACAACAATCAAATTGTTTCAATATTAATACATAACATGAAAAAGGGAACATCACTGGTTGGTGCCTACTAGCACAAACGATTCGATGGATTACAATTTTTACAATTATGGGTGAATAAGACATTCAATACAGCACATAAAGAGTCAGTTTAACTTAGGTCTGAAGGGTAGGTCCAGGGGATGAGTTCTTATGAACCATGAGAATTCCACTTTTTAATTTAAAGTGTTTAAAATATCGTCTAAGGCCACCAACTCATCATATTGTAATCAATCATTTTATAGATTGCCGCCTTTAAGTACTTAGCTGGTATACTACGAGGTGTGTTCAAAAAGTATCGCATATTTTGTGTTTTTTATACCGTTTACACTAGTGTAAACAGGTGTATTCAGTTTGTCGGAAAGTTTGTAACGCATTAAAGGAGACATCGTAGACCCTATAAAGTATATATATTCTTAATCTCCTCGACGAGACTAATCGATTTAGCCATGTCCGTCTGTCTGTCCATCTGTCTGTTTGTTGCTGCGCGATTTATTCGCTCAGTTTTAAGATATTGGGCTGAAATTTTAAAATTAAGCTTTTCTAGGTCCTGTGTACTTTCTATGTTAAAATCAATGTGCATTGCCCACTTTTAGGTATAGCTCCCATACAAAAGTAAAACATTTTGTCAAGTTCTTATAAGAAAAAAATTTATTTATAAAGCGAATGGCTTCAAATATGGTTCAAACGACTCTTATACCATGCCAAATCTTCAGTTTAAAATTGGTCCAAATCGGACAGCGAATTCCTAAATTTTTAAGAATATATTTTTAGTATTTTTAAATAAAATTTAATACAAATGCTGCACACGAAGGTCTGTCAACGTCAAATGATGTGTAACAGGTATATAAACTTCGGTCCAACCGAAGTTAACTTTTTTTCTTTGTTTTTAAATTATTTATTTATTTATGAATATCTATTTTGTCCCCTTTAAAGTAATCCCCTCCCGATAAAATACACCTATGCCAACGTTTTTTCCAATCCTCGAAACATGCCAAATAGTCCCTTTCCGGTATAGCCATCAGCGCCTTCTTCGATTTAGCTTTTATCTCCTTAATCGACTCGAAACGCGTTCCCCGGAGTGGTCTCTTGAGTTTTGGGAATAGCCAGAAGTCACACGGTGCCAAATCAAGCGAAAACGGTGGTTGCGGAACGATATTGGTTGGATTTTTGGAAAAAAGTCACGAAAATCAGTGCAGTTTAAAAAAATCATCATTTTTGGTACCAACCGAGACTTGACACGTTTGAGGCCCAAAACATCCTTCAAAATTGTATTAATTGATCCTTTCGATACGCCACTTTCATCAGCAATGTCTCTCATAGTTAATCGACGGTGTGCAAGCACTAATTCTTTTACTTTTTGGATGTGAGCATCGTCCGTTGAGGTCGATGGTTGATCAGGGAGCTCATCGTCTTCAACATGTTCGCAACCTTCTTTCAACAATTTATACCAATCAAATGTTGTTGATTTTGGTAGAGCTCGGTCCCCATAAGCCTTCTTCAACATTTTTATTCCATTTATTCCATTCAGAGAAAAAAAAATTTGATACAGGTTCTTTGATCCATTTTTTGATTAGGTAAACATCGAAGACGATCCAAAACACGTGCAAGCAAAGCAGCTGTCAACAATTAAGTGAACATTCAAAATGGCCGAGCTTGTCGGCATAAGTGAGAGATATGAGTACCAACATAACACCACAAAAAAATCGAAATTCGAATATACGTAATCTGCGAAAATTCAAAATTCGCGATAATTTTTGGAAACACCTCGTATATCGAAATTGCAAATTCTCGTATTGCCATTTTAAAGCGTCTACATCTGCCATTTTAAAAACGTCAAAGCTCAACGATACTTTCTTTCTTAGCCCGCAATATTTTGTCGACCGAAAGTAAGTGAATTTTTTTTTTTAAATGTCGAAATTTTCCGGGATTCCTAAAAAAAAAAAAACCATAAAAAAGATGAATTTTGCAGTAAATTGAACAAGCTTACCGTTTCTTCAGTTGTCATATTAAGTCAATACTTAAATTAGTACATTTTAATATTAATTTTGAATCTTTCAATTTTGTCCAGATTGAAAGTTTTTATTTCCCTTTCAAAAGCATAGCCAAGATAAATTTATCTCTTTACGTAAGATTCAAAATCATAATTAAGCACATCGATGTCTTCGTCCGGCGATATAATTGTATGCTCAAATGATTTAATGACAATAACGTAAGTCCTTTAACATTTTAGTGGAATTGGCTTTCTTGCTTTGAAAGCTTTGGTTAACTCTGTGCATATCCTGCAATCCTGTAATTTAGGTCTTAAAAACAGTAGGTATTGATAATTGAATCTATCGACTATTGCCTGCAGCATTTTCGCTTTTATGTATTTTTCATCCACTGCAGCAATCGAGAAATGGAATTTCAATTCCTCCCATTGATCTGGTTTGTTGACACTTTTCTCATCCACTCTTTATATTCTGGCTTTGTAAGCCAAGCGTCTCTGCACTTTTGAGTATGTATTTCTTTTGGCATTTCGCTTCTTTTGAATTTACGCTTGGTATGATACTTGCGAAAAGATATTAAGTTTCCGAATGATCGCTATTGCTCGAAAAATGATTGAAACTTACAAATATGCTTGCTTTTGTTATTAGTTCACTTTTTTTTTAGCTAATTGTGATTATTCAAGTAGCGATTTGAGATTTTAAAAGATCCACATTCGAAGCTAAGAGCTGTTTTAAAATTTTTGTAGCTATCGGGCTTGAAAATAGCCAGATGTAGCTCCAAAGTACCTAATTAATATATGAAAATTAAAACTATATTTGGTCTTTCAATTATAAGAAAAATAAGAAAGAACGCTGAAGTCGAGTATGCTCGACTGCAAGATACCCTGTACCCAATCTATATGTACCTTAAGTTAGGTTCTATTTGACTGCCATACCTCATTGAATTGGATTTTCATAGAAAAACTTAAAAAATCGGGTATATCTTTGAATGGGGTTATACCTAAAATTTTGTTGGGCCTACCCATATTGGTCTATTTCATTAGGACTATCATAGACATAATTTATACTAAATTTATACTAAATTTAAATTTTCTAGAATAAAAAACAATGACGTTTTTATGTAAAAACCCAAAAATTTGGGGTAGATTTGTATGGGGGCTATACCTAAAATTTTGTTGGTCCTACCCATATTGGATTATTTTCTTGGGACTAGAATAAAAAAAAATGACGTTTTTATGCAAAACCCCAACATTTTGGGGTAGTTTTGTATGGGGGGTACTCCTTAAAATGGGTCTAGAGAAAAACCGTTTGTAAGTACACACTTGACGGCCTAGGAGAGTTTCAATTTTGAAAGCTCTACCTCTTATAGTCTTATATAGTTTTCATACGGCAGACAGCATGTTCGACTCCCCTTCCAATGCTGATCAAGAATATATATACTTAATTGGGTCTATCTTGCCTCCTTCTGTCTGTTACATACATTCGCACAAACTTAATATACCCTTTACCCTTTGGGTACAGGGTATAATAAGAAAGTACGCTAAAGTCGAGAATTCCTGAAACCGTGTACTCCAACTTTATCTACCCTAAGTTAAGTCTTAACTTAGTACTACACTTTAAATATAGTACTGGACTTTCATAGAAACTATACCTATAAATAAAATTGTTTCGGTCCCACCCATATTGGGATTATTCATTGAGACTATTATAGGCATAGATTGATAGTGGTGGCTGAGGGGAAAAACTCATTCTTCACGTACAATCTACGTAAAACTGCCGTTTTGATGCCGTAGGGATACATTGGTACGTGGAAGACTTTGCAGGTTGAAAGCCAACCAGTTCAATTAAGGAAGGACCGTAGGTTGGAAGGACATATGAACGCTATCGCTCAGCGATTCTAACTGCCAATGTTCAAAGTTTCTTTGTCTACTCGACCTAAGTGCAGGACACACACAGAGAAAGTGTTCTAACGTTTCTGGAGGATACCTTATCTGGCCGCGTGTTATGCTCCGTTATGGCGGGTGTTAGTCTTGCAAGATCTTTACGGGAGTTTAACAGTTGTGTTCTGGTACGCTTGGGTCAATCGTAAATCAGATAAGCTTAGTTTTCCTAAAGAGGTAAAGTGATTGCTAATTTGGGTGATTCTAGCACTCATTGGGATCGGAACCGCGACAGTATCACTATGCCCTGGGACCTACGAATCCCCAGCTGCACCAGTAGCTACCACGTCTCTAGAACAGCATGGACTTCCAATTGGAATACACTGCAGACGAAAGAACTCTTCCACTATCAAGTGTATTCCAGACCCCTCATCCCAATCTATCTTAGACCTGTTGGTATAGAGCGACAGACCAGCTTCAGCTTTCCAGCAGCTTCGCCATCCAGTCTTGTCGTGAGCGTTTTTTGATAGGCATAATTTGTACTAAATTTAGAGTTCCTAAAACAAGAAACAAAGAAGTGTTTATGGACGGACATACGTGCAGACGGGGAGACAGTCATAGCTGGGTCGACTCTACTTTCAATGCTGGTCGAGAATATATAGTGTAAACTCTTTCATTCTGTTACATACATTTGAACAAGCTTAATATACCATTTTAACATTCGGGTTCAGGGTATAAAAAAGGATTTAATGAACGATTTACTTCGGACGGGACCACTATGTAGTTTTGCTGTTCTCGATCGTATAACTTGTCATGCATGGACCCAATTTTGAGGTGCAGCGATTCTGATCTGCTGAGATATATTCCGGATATTTTTATTTTACAGCTTGTTTTTTTTCTAATATTTTTTTTCTAATATTATTCCGTTCTTTCTTTCGTTTGAAATAAATGTGACAAATTCATTATTTTCTTTTAACACAAAAGTTTACAAGTCATAGGGGACTGTTTTCTGACTGTATAAATTTAGTATATTTACTTGTATGTAGTACCTAAATACATTGTGCTACATTTCTCTATCGAAACTTATGCCTGATTGTATGTAGTTTTTTTTTTTCCTTTTTGGTTTTCACTGTCCTCGTTCGATTTTCTTTTCATGCTCAGAAGCGCGTGAAAATCATACAAATTTTTATATGTAAGCTTTATGTCTGTCGAGGTCCCCACTGTCAATTGTGTATATGTATCAATGGAAAACACTTTATCTACTCATTTCTATTTTCCATTTATACATATTTGGGTATATTTGCAGTTTATGCTTTTTTATAGATTGTTTCTATTTAAGCCTTTTTATATTGTAAAACGAAAATGCAAAAATTGTGTTGTGTCTTTTATGATTAAATTGGATGTGAAGCTAAATGCGATTATTTTTATGGAATAGTTAAACTGGCGGAAGTCAAATCAAAAAATAAATCTGTACTAGTATTATAAAGAGGAAAAATATGTTTGTTTGTAGGAGGTAATCTTCGAAACTACTCATTCGATTTAAAAAATAATGTCACCCATAGATAAAATGAAATTTCATGTTGAATATATATTGTACTAAATATTATTCCATTAAATGAAAAGGATTCATCGTTGCTAACGAATTGAAAAAGTATAAAAACAACTTTTTTAAACGCTGCTTTAAAGGCAATAGCTATTTGAATGATTTATATTGAAAAGTTGTAAGGCTTAATAATGTCTTGGAATTTAGGAGCAGAAAAAATAGATGCATTGGAAAAAAACTTAAAAATAAACTTTTGAGAATCATCCGAGCATTTTGGGCATATCGGCTAGTTTTCTGCTGATTTTTTTATGTTTATTTTACAATTTTAATCTCTTGGCAGTATTAGAACTTTGAATAAAAGCACCACTTTTCTTTAAAGCTTCAAAATTTAATGGTTATTCGTTGTTTACAAAGCATTGAAAGCATTACGTTAAGTTACGTTTTGACTTATTGAACCCAGAATATAAAATTTTTCTGGGATTGAACACTCATCTTTTTTAATAGACAATTTCGGTAATTTGCTAAGCAATTTTAAAATCTATTCTTTTCGTTGATTTAAATTTTGAAAAAAAATAAGACGTTTATTTTTATTCTTAATATATAAAAATTTGTTTTTTTGTTTTCAATATATTCTACAATTAATTAATTGGATTATTCTTAAATTAATTTACGATTTGTCCAACTTGCTAAGATTGGTCGTATTCTAACTTCTTTGTTTGAAGACAGAACAGTTGGTACCTTCATTTTAGACGGATCTTTAATTTGTTGTTGTTGTTGCATCGTCTCAATCTCATTTGTCACGCTGAACTTGAAAGCATCATTTGGAGCGTCCTGTGGCTTTGCTGGAACTTTTGTACTTTTTTCAGATTGTTGCTCATTCTGCCACGGCCAGTTTGGTTTTCTTTGACGGTAATCTGCCAGAGTGATCGTTTTCTTCTAGCTATCGTCTTTGTTTTTCATTTTCTTTGGACTTGGCACTTTGGTTATAACGGAATTTTCATCATCTCTTGACCGTTTCTGTTCACGTTTTTGTATGCTTCGATTGAAATTGACTTTGGACCCAATTCCAATGGTTTGGATGCGCTCAATTGTTTGGAGTCCAGATGCCTCAAAGTTTTTGGCTTTCGATTTTTCTTTTAACTGCTCCATTGTGGATGTTTTCGATTTGTTGCTTGCCTTGGAATCATTCTTGGAACGATGTAAAGGCACTGAAGTGTGCTTCGTTTCCTTGTGTCTGTGGCTTGCCAGTTGCTTTTGCGTATTCGCCTTATTGTGACACGAACTATTTTCCTGTATTCTATTTAATGGCTCGCTTTGCTTCGTTTTTACTACGTTGATCTCGGCATCCCTAGCAAAATTCAACTTTAAGCGTCGGGATGGCACTGCAATTGGTCTGCACTCGATTCTCTGCTGGTTTGCGTTAAAATTGATTGGAGTGTTATCTTTTGTACGCTGGTATACATTTTCGTCCTTCTCTTCGTATTTCCGTGCTAGTCTTCCAGTTTGAAGAAAATGATCGAGTTCTGTCGCTGTCTTTACTTTTGATACTCTTTGCTTCTTGAAACGTGGATTAAAATATTGTTCAATGGTTGTATCTTCTGATGCCATTGTAAGTATTTTTTTATATTGTATTATAATTGATTCTAGTTGAAATAAATTTATTTATATTAATTTGATTATCGGTCCCGTTGATAGCACTGTTGCTTAACTGAGGTTTGATACTCAACTGATTTCTAGATCGAAGCAACAATCTTTTATATACGCAATCAGGTAGTTGAATTTCCGATAATTGTCCTCTTTGCGAAACTACGAAAATATGAAGGTGGTTTTAGTCCGCATGATTAAATTTACCTGCGCTCCAAAACTAGGGAAAATACTTTGGACATGCAATTTTTATTGACCTTGACTTTCAATGTATTATTGTAGGTACAAAATGAGATTAAGTCTGAGTTTTATAACCCAATAAAATGTAACACAAATCGAAAACAACAAAACCCCAATAAATCAAGATTTAAAGTCTTATGTACAGACTTTTGTGGTTTTCGACTAGTGTTACATTTTATTAAATCATACAACTCAGACTTAATCCATTTATACCTATAATATTGCATTGAAGGTCAAGGTCAATAAAAATTGCGAGACCATAAAGAGCCTTACGTACTGTCTGGACCGAGAAGCAAGTGGTCAAAGCGAATTTGAGGGTGCATAACACCTTACAGAGTCTACACTCCTTTTCCCAGAGGACAGACCCATTTTATAAAGAAAAGAATCTTAGGGCGTTGTTTCCCGTAAGGTACCATGTTAGTAGTCTTAGTTCAGCACGTCTGAGACGAATATTAGTTTTAGGAAAGATTGGCAGAGTAAGTTGTCTAGCCTGCCGAAAGCCAGGATAGTGTAGCCAGTGATGAGAGATCGAGTCTCTGAAGTGTTTCTCAATGAAGAGTGTTGCTGAGACCCAACTGAGCCCAAGAAAAGGTTCAGTACCGATCATAGGGGTTGACGAACCTATCCTGGCAAGTTCGTCTGCAACTTTACTTTCTTCAATGCATCTATGACCAGGAAACCAACATAGGGTGACTTTGCGTCCTACGGGTAGGCGCTGAAGACAGGTTTACATGGCTCCAGTCATGCATAAGCATACTAGACGTTGCAGCCTGTCGCTCTGCTTAATTGCACCAGTTTACTGCAGATTTGGCCAGCATATGATGGCAGTATAGTTAAAGTTTGGTCTAACCATTGAGGTATAGATCCATAAGACAATTATTGTTGAGATACCCCATGTTCTTCCATAGAGTTTTTGTAGGTCCATAAAGCTAATGTTGCCTTGTCTATTACTGTGCTTAGATGGGAATTCCAGTTAAGCCTTTTATTAAGGATTACCCCCATGTAATAGGGATGGTGCAACTGAACTACTGATCGTCACTCTTGACAGATTTAAGGCTGATATTACAGCCATCCAGGAAAAGCAATGGATTGGAAACGGACACCTAGAAAAGCAACTTGTGACATCTACTACAGTGGCCATGAGAGTCAACGCATATTTGGATGTGGTTTCGTGGTTAATAGGAAACTATGTGGTCTCGTCTCCAAATTTACAGCAGTTGACGAGGGCCTTGCCTCGATTCGCATCAAAGCTAAGTTCTTCAACATTACCTTAATATGTGTACACGCCCCGACATTGGATAAAGACGATGCGAAGAAAGATGAATTCTATGAGCGGTTAGAACAACTTTACGAGTGCTGCCCCAAGCATGACATCAAAATTGTCATCAGCGATTTCAACGCCCAAATTGGGAGAGAAGGAATCTTTCGCCCTACCATCGGACAATTCAGCCTTCATAATACCACCAATGACAATGGAGAAAGGCTAATCGACTTTGCCGCGGGCCGCAACACCAGCACTTGCACCAGATTTCAACACATCGACATCCACAAGGCAACTTGTAGCGGTGGCCTCCCAGGCGTCCGCACGAAAATAGACCACGTGCTAATCGATGCCAGACATACGTCGAGTGTGATTAATGTACGAGCAAGCAGAGGTCCCAACATCGACTCGGACCACTATCTTGTTCTAGCCAAGGTACGTACCAGATTTAGTACAGCACACGTCAAGCGAGCTACCAACTCCAATTCATTAAGTACGGCGGCCGAAGAGGTTGTTGGTTATACTAGACCTCGGAGGCAAACTTGGTACGATGAGGAATGTCGCACTGATACGGTAGAAAAGAACACTGCCTATAAGCGAACCCTGCTATCGGGAGCAACACGAACTGTTGTTGAGCGATATCGAGAAAAACGCAGAGAAGAAAAACGCCGTTTCAAACGCAAAAAGAAAGACCAAGAAAGGCGTGAGATGAAGGAAGTTGAGATGACGTGCGACAAAATGAGGCTCGAAAATTCTATAAAAAAATTAAGCGTTTGACCGAAGGTTATAAGCCCGGAGCATCGATCTGTAAAGATGCGCATGGAAATGTGGTGACAGATGTCCAGGAGTCACTTATGTTTTGGGGGAACCACTTCTCTACCTTACTTGATGCGAGGACGGGAACAATGCCAGCAGCGGAGAAGATGAATATCTCGTTTCCCCGACCGATGATGGCATTCCTGTGGAGCCACCAGAGTATGACGAGGTCTTAAAAAGCCATACAAAGGCAAAAAAATAACAAAGCGGTGGGCGCAGGTGAACTTCCCGCTGAGTTATTTAAGACCGGCGGCGGGGAGTTGATTCGATGTATGCATCAACTCTTATGCAAAATATGGTCTGGTGAAAGCATGCCCAGCGATTAGAACGTAAGTGTGCTCTGTCCAATCTTTAAGAAAAGACACCCCGCAATCTGCGCAAACTATCGTGGTATAAGTCTCATACAAATCGCGTACAAAATTCTATCTGGTTTACTGTGCAATACGCTGAAACCGTAAGTACTGAGCACTGTTGGACAATACCAGTGCGGTTTTAGACCGAAGAAGTCGACAACCGACTCCATATTCACGCTGAGCCTGATCCTGGAAAAAGACCAAGGAGAAGCATATCGACACACACCACCTCTTCGTCGATTTCAAAGCCGCTTTTGACACGCCAATCAGATCAAAGTTCTTTAAAGCATTGACTGAACTTGGGATCCCTGCAAAAATCGTTCGCCTCTGTATGATGACGCTGACAAACACTGAAAGCGTTGTCAGGGTCGGTAAACATCTCTCCGACCCCTTTGACACCAAGAGAGGCTTCAGACAGGGAGATGCGTTATCGTGCGACTTCTTCAATCTCTTGTTGGAGTATATACTACGCAAATGCCCACGCGTCGATTTGACGCGATGCCGATGATATCGACATAATCGACAAAAATCCACGTACGGTGAGCTAAGCTTTCAACAATATTGAAGATAATTCCCGCAAGATGGGACTGGCGGTGAACGAAAGTAAGACGAAGTACTTGGTATCCTCTCGCAAATCAATAACACGACCTAAGGATTCTGTAACTATGGGAAATTTCATCTTTGACGTTGTAGAAAACTTCGTCTGCTCTCAAAAAAACAAGAGCAATAACACCAGCCTAGAACTTAGACGAAGAATTACTCTTGCTAACCGATGCTACTTTGGTCTCGGTAGGCAAATGAGGAGTAGAGTTTTATCCAGAAAAACAAAAATCAAACACTACATGACGCTGATTATCCCAGTCCTGATGTATGGCGCAGAAACATGGGTCATGTCAGAGGCTAGCAATTCTGCGTTGGTTACATTTGAGAGAAAAATTCTTCGTAAAATACTTGGTCCTTTCAGAGTGGACAACGATTACCGTATTCGCATGAATCACGAGCTGTACCAGCTATATACTGACATCGATATAGTCAGGCGCATCAGGTATAAACGATTGCACTGGGCTGGACACGTGCTTCGAATGGATAAAGCTCCAGCGAGAACGGTATACGATAAAAACGTGGACGAAATCAAAGGGGGCACGACAGCGGACTCCAACGACTCGTGGACTTCTGCAAACGCGCACCACTCTGTCCGGGGCAGCAGCAACAACAACAAAAGAGGTGAGTAACTTTTTCATGAAAACACAGCTAAATATTATCAATATTGGATACAAGCAAATTTTTATTAACGCAATTAGGCAAGAGGTTTTAAACCTCACTTTATGTAGCAGGGAAATTGGCAGGTTTCAAATGAAGCATCTCTCTCTCTGATCATCAACAAATCCGCTTTTATTTACCAGGAGCCGGAGATCTTCTCTCTAAAGTCTATCTTTCTAGGATAAGAGACTGGCTCCTTTACAGCAAACTGGTGGAATGTAGAATGGATTACTTCCCGCATACCGTCAGTTCTATATGTGAGCTGGAATTGGTGGCAGAACATCTAAATGAGATTATCATCAGTTCCTATCAAAATAACACTTAATCTTAGACACATCAAGGCACTCGCAAGTTTCCATGGTGGTCCGATACCCTTACAGCCGTGCGTAGGTCTGTTAGGAAGCTCTTTAACAGAACTAAAAAACACCGTACATGGAAAGAATACCCATATGCCATTACTGAATACAACAAACTCATTAGACAATTCAAACGAGAATCATAGAGGTCGTACTGTGAAAGTCTGCAATCTGCAAAGTAAGAAGAAAACACTTGAACACCTACTTCAAATACATTTTCCTGGGTCAATACTTCAACATTCAGAAGTATTGACCTAGGCTATCTGGTGTCATTTTGTATAAAGGCAAGGTTCGCTGTGCTATTTCATCTTATCAGCCATTCAAGTCCCCTGAGGGCGGCGGCTTCTTTTCGGGTCCTCTACAAAAATGTAAAGATGCCATTATAAACCCATTAATAGGACTCAAGAGGGCAAGTCTAGTCCTGGGATATATACCGCGTTCATGGAGGAAGGTGACCGTGGTGTTTATAGACCAACATCGTTGTACTTAAGACCATGGAACGTCTTATAGACAGCCACATTTAATCGACAATACTGTCTAAGACTCAATAGCACGGGCTCTCACTCATAAAGGAATCGATAAACACTCGATCGTGTGGGTAAGAGCTATGCTCGAACAACGCGTCATATCTTCTGCCGTCAGCGGTACTACAGTAGGAATCAATGCCATTAAGGACTGTCCGCTTACTAGCCGAACTAAACTCCTCCGGTTACAATGTCATTGGATACGTCATTGGAAACGGGGATGACCTAGCCATAACAGTCTCGGGGAAATATAGCCGGACGACATCCGATGTGATGTGTTCTGCTCTTCGCGTGGTAACAAGCTGGTGCACTAGGGAAGGCCTCAGTATAAATCCACAAAAAGCGGTAATTGTACCTTTTTCAAAAGATATAAACTTGACCTTGGTCCCGTTAATATCAACTCCACTGTGCTGGAGTTTTCCGAAGAAGTCAAATACATGGGGATTATCCTTAATAAAAGGCTTAACTGGAATTCCCATCTAAGCACAGTAATAGACAAGGCAACAATAGCTTTATGGACCTGCAAAAAACTCTATGGAAGAACATGGGGTATCTCAACAATAATTGTCTTATGGATCCATACCTCAATGGTTAGACCAATCTTTAACTATACTGCCATCATATGCTGGCCAAATCTGCAGTAAACTGGTGCAATTAAGCAGAGCGACAGGCTGCAACGTCTAGTATGCTTATGCATGACTGGTGGCATGTGAACCTGTCCTACTGTCTGCATATTTTCACCAAAACTTCAGGATGCAATGGAAGCTCTTAGGTTTCTGACCTTTAACGGCGGTACACTACTTGACCTAGGCCATTCCAGTATCCTCCATACCATTCCTGGCATCGAGATCTGCAAAGTTTCAGATTCAATGACCACAATTTTACGCTTTGGCAGACGCTTTTCTGTCCTAGTCACCAGTTGCCAAGACGGCTCTCTCACAGAAACTGCCACCGGTGCGGGTGTCTTTGGACCCAACACTAGGATCTCGATTGTCGTGGGTGTCAGGCCCACTGTCTTTCAATCAGAGATCCATGCCATTGTAGTCTGCACCATCCACCTTTCGGGCAATAAGGGGGGCTACTCTTACTATATTTTCGGACAGTCAGAAGGCTGTCCTCGTGGACCTTTTCTTCCAAAATAGTTCTACAGTGTTATGACACTCTTCAGCGCCTACCCGTAGGACGCAAAGTCACCCTATGTTGGTTTCCTGGTCATAGATGCATTGAAGAAAGTAAAGTTGCAGACGAACTTGCCAGGATAGGTTCGTCAACCCCTATGATCGGTACTGAACCTTTTCTTGGGCTCAGTTGGGTCTCAGCAACACTCTTCATTGAGAAACACTTCAGAGACTCGATCTCTCATCACTGGCTACACTATCCTGGCTTTCGGCAGGCTAGACAACTTACTCTGCCAATCTTTCCTAAAACTAATATTCGTCTCAGACGTGCTGAACTAAGACTACTAACATGGTACCTTACGGGGAAACAACGCCCTAAGATTCTTTCTTTATAAAATGGGTCTGTCCTCTGGGAAAAGGAGTGTAGACTCTGTAAGGTGTTATGCACCCTCAAATTCGCTTTGACCACTTGCTTCTCGGTCCAGACAGTACGTAAGGCTCTTTATGGTCTCGCAATTTTTATTGACCTTGACCTTCAATGCAATATTATAGGTATAAATGGATTAAGTCTGAGTTGTATGATTTAATAAAATGTAACACTAGTCGAAAACCACAAAAGTCTGTACATAAGACTTTAAATCTTGATTTATTGGGGTTTTGTTGTTTTCGATTTGTGTTACATTTTATTGGGTTATAAAACTCAGACTTAATCTCATTTTGTACCTACAATAATACATTGAAAGTCAAGGTCAATAAAAATTGCATGTCCAAAGTATTTTTCCCTAGTTTTGGAGCGCAGGTAAATTTAATCATGCGGACTAAACCACCTTCATATTTTCGTAGTTTCGCAAAGAGGACAATTATCGGAAATTCAACTACCTGATTGCGTATATAAAAGATTGTTGCTTCGATCTAGAAATCAGTTGAGTATCAAACCTCAGTTAAGCAACAGTGCTATCAACGGGACCGATAATCAAATTAATATAAATAAATTTATTTCAACTAGAATCAATTATAATACAATATAAAAAAAAATACTTACAATGGCATCAGAAGATACAACCATTGAACAATATTTTAATCCACGTTTCAAGAAGCAAAGAGTATCAAAAGTAAAGACAGCGACAGAACTCGATCATTTTCTTCAAACTGGAAGACTAGCACGGAAATACGAAGAGAAGGACGAAAATGTATACCAGCGTACAAAAGATAACACTCCAATCAATTTTAACGCAAACCAGCAGAGAATCGAGTGCAGACCAATTGCAGTGCCATCCCGACGCTTAAAGTTGAATTTTGCTAGGGATGCCGAGATCAACGTAGTAAAAACGAAGCAAAGCGAGCCATTAAATAGAATACATGAAAATAGTTCGTGTCACAACAAGGCGAATACTCAAAAGCAACTGGCAAGCCACAGACACAAGGAAACGAAGCACACTTCAGTGCCTTTACATCGTTCCAAGAATGATTCCAAGGCAAGCAACAAATCGAAAACATCCACAATGGAGCAGTTAAAAAGAAAATCGAAAGCCAAAAACTTTGAGGCATCTGGACTCCAAACAATTGAGCGCATCCAAACCATTGGAATTTTGTCCAAAGTCAATTTCAATCGAATCATACAAAAAACATCAACAGAAACGGTCAAGAGATGATGAAATTTCCGTTATAACCAAAGTGCCAGGTCCAAAGAAATTGAAAAGCAATGACGATATCAAGAAGAAAACGATCACGCTGGCAGATTACCGTCAAAGAAAACCAAACTGGCCGTGGCAGATTGAGCAACAATCTGAAAAAAAGTACAGAAGTTCCAGCAAAGCCACAGGACGCTCCAAATGATGCTTTCAAGTTCAGCGTGACAAATGATATTGAGACGACAACAAATTAAAGACCTGTCTAAAATGAAGGTACCAACTGTTCTGTCTTCAAACAAACACAGTATGAATCCTGTTAAGAAAGTTAGAGTACGACCAATCTCACCAAGTTGGACAAATCGTAAATTAATTTAAGAATAATCCAATTAATTAGTTGTAGATTATGTTGAAAACAAAAAAAAAAATAAAATAAAATTTTTATATTTACAGAATAAAAATAAATGTCTTATTTTTTTTCAAATTTCCATAAGTCGTGTATAAGTATTTTCCAATTGCTTTCAAATTACCCAATTTGTCAATTAAAATTTCGAAATTTGTAATGGGCCAATAATGTTCCATCGATTAAATATAAAAAAATTCCGTAGCATTTAAACAGTTCAAATTTTTGAATTCTATAAAATGGGGAAACGCTGCTTTTATTATATCCGGGAAAGATTTTATTTAAATCAAAGTGTTTGCTTATTAAATTCTAAAAATAGCAGCGATACCTTTTCTATCTCACATCCACTGTCTTGTTCTTGATCAGTACAAGTTCTTGTAGTGTAGGGTTATAATGAATTACAAAAATGTGCTGCAGAGTCACACTGATTCTACAGGGAATCAGTATAAATTTTTGCAAGTATGGGGCTGCAGACACATATATTAGCAAAGTTATTCTAAATAATTTAATTTTTTCTGTGGTACCATAATAATAGTTTAAACTTATTACGAATTCTATTCATTATTTGAATGAGAGCTTTGAAACCAAATGTAAAAGACTTGCATAGTTGTAACGCACTCCCCACCTTTTGTTTGTTTTTGTGTTACGCCTCCTTTAGTTTAAATTTTGTTATGCATCAAAAAACACTACACAAACTACCCTTTCATTTTTGAATTTTTTTATCAAGATTTTAAAATTTTAAAATATTTTCGTCAATGTGAAGTTTTTTTTTCAAAATGTTATTTCAAATATTTTATTGCTACCATGACACATAAAATTGTTGTTCCGTCGCAAACTTCGATTGTCTACGATTTGTGATTATGTACCTAGCCAAGCAAAACTCCAAGACACTTCAAAGTAATTCAAGACACACACTCACACATTTTTTTGGCATGTGTACTTCCATTTCCGTCGACTGTGGTTTCCGCATCCTCTTTTAGACATTTATCTAATCAGAATCTAATAAAGTGAACAATATTTTGGTTTTGATTTTGCCGTTCCTCAATTTTCGCTTCGACGATTGTCTTCAAAGGAAATATTCGCTTTGGAATAAGTTAATTAACTTTCCTCTTCGATTTCGTTCATTTTTTATACATATATTTTTACTAATTTATTTATTATATTTCGCCACATGTGCGAATGTAATTAACATAAAATCAAACAATTAAAAATAATTTATTTGTTCCTACATAAAACGTGTTTGAATTAATTATAAAATTATGGTTTCGCCATATTTGCTTAAAAGTGCAAAATGGAAAATATGTAAATATGAAAGTTAATTTATTTAATATGCAAACATTATTTTATCTGTAATAGAATTCATTTTAAGTAAACAAATTATTTATTGTGGAATATTAAATCGCCTTGCAACAAACCACAACAATTTTAACTCGATTTTAGTCAATTTTTTTTTAACATAAAAAAATTAGTAAACTTGTAAAGTTATTATATAAAAAAATTATTAAGACAGTCATTTTTTAACATCAAATATTATCTATGACACTGAAAATGGAAATTTGAGTTTAAGGGTTTTCTCGTTTTTTATACCCCCGTACTCGAAGACTAAAAAGTATACTAAACCGTTATCTTAGAGACTAAAGGAGATAGAGCCTCCATACTTGAGACTTTTCTAAGCAGTCAAACACAACTGAGTTTTCTCTAGCCCCATTTTTAAAAGGAACTCCTGTCTGTCTGTCTGTTTAACGATTTGCGATTCATGCACTTAGTTTTAAAGATGTACTAGCAGGTACCCGCGGCTTGCTCGCGTTTTTTTTTTTTTTTTTTTTGTGTGCTTAATATAAATTTTCAAAAATGTGGGTTCAAATTTTGGAAATCCCATAAACACGACTAACCATCATTCAAATACGCCCAGTTTCAAGTCTCTACGTTTATTCAATCCAAATGTATGACTTTTTTTTCAAAGCTCTCATTAGGCCCCGGGTCAAAATTTTCTAAAATCCCGTCTAAGTGCTTGCCTGTAATAAAAATAAAAGAAATTGGTCAAAAAATCTATATTGGGTCCACATATGGGTCCCAGGTCCAAATTCCGGAAACCCCTTGAACACCTTGAACGCTAAAAATGTTTTTAAACCATCTTTCAAATGAGCCCAGTTTCAAGTCTCTACGTCTATTTAATCCAAAGATATGGCTTTCCGGTTTCAAGGCCCCATTAGGCCCCTGGTCAAAATTTTCTAAAATCCCGTCTAAGTGCTCACCTGTAATAAAAATAAAAAAAAAATTGGTCAAAAAAATCTATATTGGGTTTACATATGGGTCCCAGGTCCAAATTCCGGAAATCCCTTGAACACCTTGAACGCCAAAAATGTTTTTTGACCATCTCTCAAATGAGCCCTGTTTCAAGTCTCTACGTCTATTCACTCCAAAGATATGGCTTTTTCGGTTTCAAGGCCCCCATTAGGCCCAGGGTCAAAATTACATTTTACAATTTTTTTTTTTGCCCTAAACCATCCTTGTGTGAATACGAACACACATGCAAAATTTCGTGAAAATCCGTCGAGTAGTTTTCGCGTCCATCGATCACCAACAGAACTTGGGACTTATTTTTTATATATATATAGATAACTGAAACTTTAAACTTAAGCTTTTCTCGTCAACGACTAGGTTAAGTTTGAAAATAAAATTGGTAATGTTTATGAATACGTTCATCACATCAAACGCTTCTCATGTCTTCCAATATCAAAAGCAACGTGCCGCTCCCATTTTTAGGTATGGCCCCATACAAACTTACCGCCCATTTTTGAATTTATGCATAAAATTGGTATTATTTATGAATATATTCAGTCCAAACTGGGTAAAAACACAATTAATATCATCCTTTGTACACACAACCGATATGATAAGAAGCGGGCCACTTCAATTTGATAGAAACCGTTGCGGTAGATGCCCTGGAATAAACGTTTATCGACTTTTAACCAGAAAGAACGGAAGATCTGATTAATCGACATTTTGTGTTCGTTTTCATTTAAACCAAATTTTTTTTTTATTTCGTTGAAGCAGTTTAAAATAAATGTCATAAACTATATAACAAATAAAAAAATCAAAATTGATTGACAGTTTTGCATTATTGAATTCTTCTTGAACCAGCATCTTATATTCACGCGTATTACTTGCCACCATTCCTAATATTGAACAACTTTTCAAATGGAACAATAGGTAAACCGTTGATGTCGTACTCCAAATTTAGATTATTCAAATTTATTTCGGCCTGATCCTTGACCGGAGACATTGCTTTAGACCGAACGTTGGACGAAACTGTGGCAACCGGCTTCTCTGCTGCCAAGGCAGCAACTGAACTGTCAACATCGCTTTTCGTCAAATTTTCGGTTATTGGCTCCAAATTCTTCTCGACATCATTATCTTCTTGTGGGGGCTCACCTTTAATGATAACTGCACGACGTGGATTTGTCGACATTTTTTATTCCTTTAGAGTTGGTAATTTCAAAAATTCTATTGTAATAATTTTTAGCTTTTAAAAACTAAAGATGTGCTCAAATTAAAATGACAATCTAGTCTTAGTAAAATTGATTATACTTTGCTCTCTTAAAAATAAATTAAAGTTTAGGGCCATATCACACGATGCTAGATTTTTCTTTTAATATTGCATTACTTTTTGTTTGCTTTCAGTTGCTTCAGAAGCTTCCCATTTACACGATTCATGTCCGATACAATTCTGCACAACCTCTCCAAATTTGTATGAGTTTTTTTATGAAATCAGACATTTTTAATGGAACTTAACCCGACTATACAACACGAGTTATGCTCCAAATTCGAAAAAGAGTACAGTACATTTGTTTTGCAGAATTATTATCCCCAAGTCCCTACCAAACTTTTAAGTATCTACAGTCACTGTATATAGTACTCCTCTCACACATTGAGTATAAATAATAAGATAAATACGGAAACAAAAAGTTGAACAGGTAAAAAATGTAAATATCTTTCTTTCACAGGCGATTGGCCTACAGCCTTAAAGGTTACAGATAGGAAGCTGAAATGTTTACTGCAGTTTCGTTTTATGATGAAAGTGAACACTAAGAAGAGATTTAAAAATTGAAATCGGAAAAGAGATATCTTTCGAATGAGAAGAGAGACTAAATAGTTTGAAAGATGATTAAAAAATGTGAAGGGTATATTAAGTTTGTCTGAAAGTTTCTAACGCATTGAAGGAGACATCATAGACCCCATAAAGTGTACATATTCTTTATCAGTTCAATGAGACGAGTCGATCTAGCCATGTCTGTCTGTCTGTCCGTATGTTTATTTCAACGCGATTTACTCGGAAACTACTAGAAATATTTAGCTGAAATTTGAAACTTAAGTTTTTCTCGGCAATGACCAGGAATATATGCAAAGCCCCTTTTAGGTTTAGCCCCCATATAAACTGACCAATTTCAACTTTATATCTTTGAACAGTTTATTTATGATCAGCAGAAGATTAATTAAATTTTTGAGAAGACACAATAATATTTTATAATTTAAAATTGAAAATTAAAATAAATTTTACCTTATTTGGAATGAATTCGTTCCTAAATAATAACTATTTAATTTGTATGGAGGCTTTACCTAAAAAATAGGCGTGGAACCTTGATTTGATACTTGATGATATTAAAAGTATTAAAATCCAACAACAATAAGGTTTGGTATTAAGATAAGACTTAACTTAAGGTACACAAAGATTGGGCACAGTATATGTGGCAGAGAGTATACTGACGTCACGTTCTATTTCGTATACCCTGTACCCAAAGGGTAAACGGGTATATTAAGTTTTGCGAATGCATATGTGAAACTTAGACTCTCCTAAGCCGTCAAGTGTGCACTTGCAAACGGTTTTTTTCTAGACCCATTACAGATCTCTCCGAAAAATTTGGGTTTTGCATAAAATCGACATTGTTTCTTATTCTAGGAAGTCTAAATTTAGTACAAATTATGTCTATGATGGTACCAATAAAAATCGCAATATGGGAAATCCCAATTAGGTATAGCCCCATACAAATATACTCCTTTTTTAAGTTTTGTGTTAAATACATTGAGTTAAGATAGAACTTTATACATACTCGACTTCAGCGTTCTTTCTTGTTTTTTTTTTTTCTTTTTAAAAAGAATCAGGTTTTAATGTGTTGAATCCGAAAGATAGCTTTATCACTTTAGATTTTCGAAATATTCAAATCTAAAAATGCAAAAAGCATCTTCAAAATCTTCAAAAAAATCACTGAGAAGTTGTGGCGGCAATAGATAATACATATGTATTGTAAGTAGGAGAGAATTTTAATTCTGAAGCCCTGGTGACCAGATAGCAACGATTTCTACAACTTCGTAGAAAATTTGTAAGCCATCGAAGCATCGCAAATCGGTGTTTTTGAAATTAAAGTTTTGTTCCGACTAGCCTCGCAATGGGCCTAATAAAAACTCGGGAGGGGGGAGATTGGGGCGTGTGTTTTGAACCATTTTCAATATATAGAGCTCAAACGCACACGTTGAGTTTTGTAATAATGATAGCAACACCAAGTACAGACCTTGAGCTTAGATTCGGGTTATATGTCTGCCTGGGTCCGGCATTAATGTACATCTGGTAAACTTTAGCATTTATTTTAAGCTTTAGCCTATTTGGGTTATGGATTCATTTGATGCGAAGTAAAAAAAAATACACTCTACAAGACGAGACTTAACCCGGTCTACTATAAGCTATATGGATTCATTCAAGTCCTGGGTCCTTTTTAGACTGGCTACTATTATCGTTTTCGCATGAGCATAGAGCTGTATGAACTATGTCTGACATCACCGAAATCTGGCGCATTCAATACAAACGACTGCACAAGGACGACAAGGTCCGCCGTAAACGAGCCATGCTTGACGACGGTCTTCAATGCAAAAAATATTTTTTACCAACAATGCGCGGCAAGTGTATTATTTTTTATTTATAGATGACGTAATCTGAACATTGTCTTAAAGAGGCCAATGAAAGAAAAAAATTAAAGTGTCAAATTGTGAACGGACAGTAGGTAATGCTGTGAAATAATATTACGCCGGAAGCAAAATCGATGCTTATCGAGCCACGCACAACATTTCCGTGGCGTGGCGTTGCGTTAAGTAGTTTTCAATTTGTGTGACATAATTTGACAGCTCAGTTGAGCTGACGTCCAACAGTTTACATTGCTAAGTAAAATCGAGAGTTAAATTCGACTCAATTTAATTCAATTTGACATTTAGATAAACTTTTCGTAACATAAATAATAAAGGAAGTAAAAACAATCTAGCAAATGCTAAAGGCACAGCACAGAAACGGATGCAGAACGTAGCGCGAAAATTGTGTACGCCATTTTCATTTAGTTTTGCTTTTTAACTATGCTAACAATTTTTATTTCATGGACATATTTGACGTTGTCTTTTAACTTCGGAAGTGCTCCAAGCTGTGTGTGGGTATCTGTGTACGTAACTGAACTTCCTCTTCATTTGAGTTTGTTAGACTTGCAGATTCACTGCATTCAATACAAAAGCGCTAATTTGTTTAGCGTTTCTAGTTTTTATTATAAAAAAAGTATAAAAAAAAAAATAAAAATATTTACAATACACCCATACGACCTCAAGAAGGTCCAGAAAAATGGGTCATTATTCAAGGCAATTATTATATTTTGTATGTAAAAATATAACTTATTCGTGGACAGTCAGAGAATATGTCCAATGTTGTTTTCTGAATGGAAAAAGTGTTCATTTTATCTTAAGTACCACCATTGCATAGCGTCAACAGTGGGCACAAGAGTTTCGATTGTATGAATTTACTGAAACTTGTGAGGTTTTTTTTTTTTTTTTTTTGCATCCCTTTTTTTTTTTTTTTTTTTTTTTTTTTTGTTTTTTTTTTTTTTTGCGTTCTCCTAAGGGACTATCAGCGAATTGTGCTGCATAACATTGACTTTCTAAAAGTATTCCCTGACTTGGGGGGTTTTTTGTTGGGGTTTATAAAGGGGTGGGGGAGTGATGGAGGAGGATTTAAAAGTTTATGTGAGTGGCAAATCCAGGGGGGTGTAACCTCTTCAGTCGCCGAGTCGTAGTACTGTTATCCAGCAGGTTTATGGCCAGAGAGTTGATATGGTTGTCCAGTCTATCCAGATATGCCTTAGTGAGCCTAGCCACCTCCTGGCTTATGAGAGGGACTTCTAGTTCCTGGTGGATTTCTGCATTGGTATGATATGGGTGCGCCTCAGAAATAATGCGCAGAACCTTATTTTGGAAGACTTGGATCCTTTCCCTGTTGTTTCTCTTTGCAGTGCCCCAGAGTGCTATGCCATACGTCCACATAGGTTTGAGTATGGCTTTGTAAAGGAGGAGTTTGACCCTTAGTTTGATAGTGGACCTTCTATCTAGCAGCCACAGATGCTTGCGCAACCTCTCGTTCAATTGGGAACGTTTTTGTGAGAGATGACTACTCCAGGTTAAGCGCCTATCTAATACCAGGCCTAAGTACTTTGCAGTGACGCTGCTGGGTATGGCAACGCCATCCAGACTGAGGGCAGGGCAGTCTCCTCTTCTCAGGGCAAACGTAGTGTGTGTGGATTAGTCTGGGTTGACAACGATATTCCACCGTCTTAGCCTATGTTTAGGCGGTCCAGCTGAGTTTGATTATGCTGGACGCCACGAGTGGGGACTTATCATTGGCTAAAAAGGCGGTGTCATCGGCATAAGTGGCAGTGAGCATTCTAGGGTCGCTGATGGTTGGCATATCTGCTGTATACATTGTGTATAGCATCGGGCCCAGGACACTTCCCTGTGGGACTCCAGCTCTGACTTCTCTTATTGCTGAGCTCTCCTCACCGCATTTAACGTAGAGAGATCTACCAGTTAGGTAAGATCTGAGCAGCAGATAGTGAGGGGCTGGTAGCGCTAGCTTTAGCTTGTAGAGCAATCCTATATGCCAAACCCTGTCAAATGCTTGCCTGACATCAAGGAAGACGGCCGAGCAGTATTCTTTTCCTCAAGAGCTTCCAGAATTTTGTGAACGATCCTATGGCACTTTTCCGGTGTGCCATGCAGCTCCCTGAAGCCAAACTGATGATGTGGTATCAAACCGGCCTCATCCAGTGTTGGTCGAACTCTACGCAAAAGTAGTCTCTCAACCACTTTGGAGAGTACGGCCAATAAGCTAATCGGGCGATAGGAGGCGAGATTAGCTGCAGGTTTCCCCAGGCCTTACGGATCAGTATCACCTCGGCGCATTTCCACTGAGTGGCGCGATAGGAGGGGGGGTTGGCGGCGGGTTTCCCGGCCTTCCGGACCAGTATCACCTCGGCGCAAAAAAATGTCCTAGCTGGAAACATTTGTTGACGATTTTGAGGAAAAAGGAATCCCCTTTGGCGGTAGAGCTTTAATGGCTGGAACGTTGATACCGTCATATCCAGGCGATTTGGAGGACTTGAGCTGCTTTATTTCATCAAGGAGTTCGTCATGTTCTACCTCCGGGATGGGAAGAGACATTTGAAGGGGTATATTCAAGGAACGGATAGTGTCTTCCTCGTCCTCTGGAGAGCACCTTGTGCACCAGGAACCGGAAACATTCTTCACAGGTTCCGCTCTCCTTACAGGTCTCTCTTGATCCCCTTGGTGATTTGCCATAGATTGTGGTCAGGTTGGCAAGGTTCCACTTGTAGCAGGTACTGCTCAAGGGACTCTCTCCTCAGGTTCTGGAGCAGCTCCTTCAAGGCCTTGGCTGCTCTGTTGTACTCCGTCTTGTAGCGCGGGTTGCGAGAAATGTGCCATACTCGACGTAAACGCCTCTTCTCAGCAACCATGGCAGCAACATTAGGAGACCAGAGATGCTTGTCTCTGTGTGGCACTGTGTTTCGCGGTCTCTGAGCAGGGTTGGCAAAGCAGGCGGCGTTATGGATTTCCATGTTAAGTTCCTCTACGAAATTTTTTAACGTACATTTAAAACTAATTATGAGAAACTGGAATGTTTTCTGTAGAAAATGTGCACTTAATGAGGAGATAGCGCCTTGAAACATTGGTTTTATTTGGGGTAAAATGGTTAAAATTCGATGTTGACTAGATCCGAATTTATAAATTTAGTTTTATAATATTTATAACTTTTTTAATTTAGTCACCTTCGAAATTTTAATATCTCGAACGATTTCTCAGGGAATGTATGTTCTTCTTTACTTGTAAGTCAAAAATTTAACGCTTAAAAATTATCTATTTATTTTCGTACTATGTAGGTTTTTAAAACATTTTTCCGTTAAATCAAAACACTTTTAGACGTTAACTAAAGTTGAGTATGAAAAAGTCAGGCGTCGTTATGGGTTTACAGGATGGCTGTGTGGTCTATGGTACAAACTTTACCAAAATCTTCGTTGCGTAGGTCAAGTAATCAAATTACTTTATAGTATTGTATTTGGCAAGTTTCGTTACATAGGTTCCAAACATCTACCCAAAACGAATATACCCTTTGGATGTTGCATATAAAAATGACGCCGGAAATGTCACCGTAGTCGACAACTCCAATTATATAAAGCTGCAAAGGTCACTCATATTACAAACTTGAATTCTCAAAAATATTTAAAAGAATGCAATGACTTTAACATTGCCAGTTGTTTTTAAAGCTTTTAATACGTTTTCAGGCAGTTAGCGTGGATAGAGTGAAATATATCAAAAATGTTTCGAACACTGTGTATGCCAGAAGTCCCTTTAATTGGTCTTAGGACATTAGGCATTGAAATTTTGTTTTAGTTAATTCTTTATTAAATAGTTCCTTAATTCTTTAGTTGCAGCAATACTAAATTTAAATACTTTAACAATACTTTCCCGCAGGATATAAGAAGGATACACCAACCAATTTTTTTCCATTTTACAGCAAAAATAAAAATAATATAGACAATTAATATATTTTGCACTTTAAGTAGTGCCTCTGGTCACGTGTATTTATGTACATAAGCCGACAAGAACATACATACACATATGTGTCCACATGTATATCCGCTTGTATATCCTGCGTGTATCGTTGTGGTCCTTTAATATAATAAATAAATTTAATATGAAATTTTGCGCAAACTTAATTATTTGCTACTTTTAAGTATAAAGCACAAAAAGTTTTCCTCAAAGTTTCCCCACAAACGTCGGTCGGCCGGTCGGTCGGTCGGTCTACTCTGGCAAATAATAAGTTTATGAAACTTTATGTACATCCGTGTGCGTTTGCGTGTGCGATAAATATTTGTTACATGTGTTGTCGGTTGATGCACTGCGTCTGTTCGTCCTGCCACAAAATGTCCTTAGCCACATGTGGCAACTTATGCTGTAAATTGTCCTTTCTCGATGCGTTACAGTTGAAAAGCTCAACCAGTCCATGTCTTCCCTATTATTCCCTCTCTCAGCCAGACTGCTTGAAAACGAAACTTACTGTTTTGTCATTACATGCGTGCCTGTGTGCATCTGTCTTACACAATTTAAAAAAAAATTTAATTATCGGCTTGTTTTTCTATAAAATTATTTTATGGTTTAGTTTCTGTGGCAAAGCATTGTCTACAATTTAGGGAACTTTTAATTAACTTTGATTCCAATTGGGGCAAATACACTGGGTGAAGGGTGTCTCGTAGACGATCACACTACAAGTTCCATAAAGTCAACTTTGACAGAACCAAAACTATAAAACTCGTCAAAGGAAAGTTGAATTTTGTAATGTTATTAAAAACTATTTTAGTTAGCGCTGCAAATCACTTAAAAATTGGATGCAACTCTGTTGAGGTTCGCGATAACTTTAAACCGCTGCACACTGGGCGAAATGGCCATCCTAGCGTAAGAAAATTAATATCTCGAAGACAATAAGAGCTCGAGAAACCAAATTCGGCCTTTAGGTTAGATAGTTCTTCAATTCTTTCTGTTCTTTGCCTTTATATATCGATGACCACTCGATCGGATTTAAAACACCGAAGATATTAAAAAACAATTTTCAGCGAAGCATCGCGAAGGATTAAGGTAACAAAACTATTTTCTATTAGAATAAACGAGTTTTATAAGCAATCCAATGTTTCTGTGTCTTCAAATTTCGAGCTTTCACCTCGTGATCCATAACAAATTTCGGCACAATATTCAATGGTTTTGATTTTATCAGGATAACACATTTTCTTAACGAAGCATAAAACATCATAGGTTGAATATACAAGGTTTGTTCAAAAGTATCGCATACTCTGTGTTTTTTTTATTTATTTATTTATTCATAAATATCTATTTTGTCCCCTTTAAAGTAATCCCCTCCCGATAAAATACACCTATGCAAACGTTTTTCCAATCCTCGAAACATGCCAAATAGTCCCTTTCCGGTATAGCCATCAGCGCCTTCTTCGATTTAGCTTTTATCTCCTCAATCGACTCGAAACGCGTTCCCCGGATTGGTCTCTTGAGTTTTGGGAATAGCCAGAAGTCACACGGTGGCAAATCAAGAGAATACGGTGGTTGCGGAACGATATTGGTTGCATTTTTTGCAAAAAAGTCACGAAAAATCAGTACAGTTTTTAAAAAAACATCATCATTTTTGGTACCAACCGAGACTTGACACGTTTGAGGCCCAAAACATCCTTCAAAATTGTATTAATTGATCCTTTCGATACGCCAATTTCATCAGCAATGTCTCTCATAGTTAATCGACGGTGTGCAAGCACTAATTCTTTTACTTTTTGGATGTGAGCATCGTCCGTTGAGGTCGATGGTTGATAAGGGAGCTCTTCGTCGTTCACATCTTCTCGGCCTTCTGAGAACATTTTGTACCACCGAAAAACGTTGCTTCGGTCCAAGGTAGCTTCTCCGTATGCCACAGTCAACATTCGGAATGCATCCGCGCACTTAATTTCGTTTTTCACACAAAATTTGATACAGGTTCTTTGATCCATTTTTTTGAATAGGTAAAAATCGAAGACGATCCAAAACACGTGCAAGCAAAGCAGCTGTCAACAATTAAGTGAACATTCAAATTGGCCGAGCTTGTCGGCATAAGTGAGAGACATGAGTACCAACATAACGCCACAAAAAAATCGAAATTCGAATATGCGTAACCCGCGAAAATTCAAATTTCGCAATAATGTTTGAACACACCTCGTACCTCAAACTTTGAAAAATTTATTTTATTCAAATGAAAATTTCCTCACATACATATCTCGCAAAATAAACTTGTGTAAAAGCGCGCCAAAATATTTTTTTAACAGCTGTGTTAACATACTTTGGGGTTGTTAGCTAACAGCTAATCTTGTACAATAACGTACACAGTTGAATTCTGTTTTAGAACTCCAAAAGAAATGTTAATATATAATGGCAATGTAGCATTATATACTAACATTTAAAATTAATGTTTCTAATCTCACTTGGAGAGAACAAACATGTTTGAGTAGTTGTAAGGTACTAATTTTATTTATGAAAATTACATGCTTATATACAATTTCTATTATAAAGTGGACTGTATGTGTAGAATTATATTATGTGTATGTTTACAATGAATATAAATATAAAAATAGCTTATCTATTTTAGGCGTAGAGTTAATCATTTGTGCCGGAGTTAAGAGTCATCGCATTGCTACTTAAGTGCTGAGCATTACTTAGCACGATCGTAAAATGTTATGACTTAGTGTGTGTTTAAAAATATTGTCGCTGCGGGATATCTTGTCTATTCTTATTGCGTATTGAATATGATAATCCACAAGCAGCACATGTTCATATTTGAACAAATCTAGTATGTTTAAATTAACATTTATGTTATTATCGACATAATAAATAAGGATTTAGCTATCGGTTGGAATAATTCTTTATGTATATTTAAAACATTGAAAAATTTCATTTTGTTACGTTAAATCAGCTAAATCGTCCAGTATAACATATGCTGGTTCGTTTCAAGAATCGGATTTAAGTCAGAGTGAAGCACTTTAAATAAATTTTATATTTAAAAGCATTGAGACACAATCTGCGCTGCGTATTGTCTTATACCAAAAACCTTTTGTTTATTGTTCACTTCTAGGCTTCTTTTTTTTATAGCCACAAGTATGGTAAATTCGACGAACTACTTTAAAATGGTGCGGTTTCTGGTCCAAAACTAAAACTTTTCAGAATAACAGAAGGTACTGCAGTTTGGTTCAAAATAGGTTTGCTGACCTGACATTTGTACACTTAATATATGGAATAAGATCTTAACCCGGTCTTTACACAAAAGTTGTCCTTTTGTCTTATTTTCAATGGTTATTTATTGGCTATCGATAGGTCTGAGGGGGCTAGTAACTTTAATTAATTTTCATTAATTTTTCATAAGCAATGTTAAGCTCCATATTGTCAATTTAAACTAGCTCCCATTCACAATCAATTTTTTAAGAGAGAAAATAGATCAGAGCCCCACAAGTGTTTAAGCGATTTGTATTTAAAAAGAATAGAATCTTCACATTTTTATACCCGTCACACTTAGTGTGGTTGGTGTTATCAGTTTGCCTGAAAGCTGGTAACGCATTATAGGAGGCATATTAGACGAATAGAAATATCCATGTCCGTCTGTCTGGCGCGGCCAGTTTTATTTAAAAAAGTTTTAAAATTATTGACCTTAAATTCTGAATTTGAACTTTTTTTTTGATACTGGTCAGTTTGAATGTCAGAATCAAGATGTCTCCCATATTTAAGCATAGCCCATACAAATTTACCGCCCATTTTTTGACTTTTGGTATGAAAAATCTTCATATTTCTCGGAAGTATTATTGGTCAGAAGTAGTTTGTATGTTAGAACCAAGGTGCCATGTCTCTTTTTATCCATTTTTCTTCCGAGTTTTCAAGTTTTTGTATGAAGACAACTATTATTTCTGAATGAATTCAATTAAAATTTGAGAAAATCCCCAGTTACTCGAAAGGTTTACAACTATGTTTGAGATTTCTCAACAGAATTGCATGAGGTATACTAAATGGTTTCACCCTGCGCTTGAGAAATTAGCCGAAAAACAGGGTCACTTCTAATGTCAACAACTGATACAATATACACTACAGATATATTAAGGATCAGGAACATATAAGCTATTAAAAGTGTCATGTAACGGGTATTTGAGCTTTGGTTCCACCAAAGTTAACGTTATTCTTTTTCTGCAACGAACTAGGGGTGGAACTAAGTTCCTAGTCCTCAGTTTTAAAGTTTTTTGTTTTTTTAGCTGGGACACATTTGTCAACAATAACTAATGCATTTTTTTTTAAAGCGTCTTTGTTTTATTAACAATTTCCGATTTGTTTTAAGCCAATTAAACCATTCTTTAGCAAGAAATAAGTCTTTGACTTTCAACTTAATTCACAAAATCAAATACACACAAATTTTAAGATGGTTTGTTCTCAAAATAACCAAACCAACCGCACAGTGATCGGACTTGTTTGGAGACACTCAACAAAAACAGTTATACGTATCCTACAGATCCACAATTTAAACTGTAATTTAAACTACATATTATGAAAAAATTAGGCGTGTTTATACACCCACACCACAGATTTATATATATAAGTATTAAATAAATTCAGTATTTTTATACCCTGTACCCAAGGGTAAAAGGGTATATTAAGTTTGTGCGAATGTATGTAACAGACAGAAGGAGGCAAGATAGACCCTGTAAAGTATATATATTCTTGATCAGCATTGAAGGGGAGTCGAACTAGCTATGTCTGTCTGCCGTTTGAAAACGATTATCTCGGAGACTATAAGACGTAGTGCTTTCAAAATTGAAACTTAGACTCTCCTAGGCCGTCAAGTGTGCACTTACAAACGGTTTTTCTATAACCCCATTTTAAGGGGTACCCCCATACAAATGTACCCTAATATTTTGGGTTTGTGCATAAAAACGTCATTGTTTTTATTCTAGGAAGTTCAAATTTAGTATAAATTATGTCTAGATAGTCCCAATAAAATGTCCCAATATGGGTAGGACCAACAAAATTTTAGGTATAGCCCCATACAAAGATATACCCTATTTTTAAGTTTTTATATGAAAAATCAATTCAAAGGTATGGTAGTACAATAGAACTGATCTTAAGGTTCAAAAAAGATTGGGTACAGGGTATTTTGCATTCGAGCATACTCGATTTCAGCGTTCTTTCTTGTTTTTAATACTTCTGAACAAAAAATGTATTAACAAAAGCAAAACATGAAACAAAATTATGAGAGGGTCTGAGCTTAATAGTAATTTCTTTAAGAGGTCTGTGTTTGTAGCGGATCGCGATATAATTCGAGTATGATATCTGTATCTTTATTTTTAGCCTCTGCAGCTTCCTCAGAGAGCTCTTCAATCGAAACTAATGCTCTGTTTATAACTTCAGCACCGTGTATTAATATTTTATGCACCGAAGCTGGCATGTTGTAACATGGATAAGTTTTCACAAGTCTCCTTGCTGTCTCCAGCGCATAGTCCCCAAATTTATCGACATTAATGTTGTAGCCAGAATTTAAAGCCTTTAAGCCCAACGCGGTGGCGCATCTATCAATTAAATTTTCATCAAGACCTGTAATTTTTGCTGCCAATCCAGGATGTTTAAAAATTTACTCACTTTGAAACGTTCTTTTTCGTACCAATAGATTCCTCTTTATGTGTTGGATACCTGATTTGCCACAATTTTATCTCCAAACGATAGGATACATGAAGGAAATACTCAAAAAAATCTAATATATGCATGTAAAGATGTAGAGGTGAAGCCAAATTCGTGAACTTCTTTTTTCAGACAGTTATCTATATTATTCACTTCTGTCGGCTTCGCTTCGCACTTCGTTGAAGACGAAAATACAAATTTGACATTTAAACACACAAAAAAACAATATTAAACACATAAAAGAGCATTTTCCACGAAAAACGCTAAAAGACAGACACAAATACCTTTTGCACTCCGATCAACATATTTGTACAAAATAGCGGCTACTGGCAGCTGAATTATGTTTTATTTGAGTCTTAAGATATGTATTTATGATCAAAACAAATATGAACCTAGGAATCGGCGGGGAACAAAACTAAATAATTAAGAGAAGTTAGAATCTAGGAAACGAAACCACTTAATAAACCCTTTTCCCAATTTTTGGTTTTTACGGCACACAACGATTTACAAACTGTTATAGCTGTTTAAATTAGACGTTATCCATTTTAGCTTCAAGACTTATTGGCGTTTATTTTAAATACGGATTTTACTGTTGCAAAGATCACACGGGCTTAATCTGCCAAATCACGTGGGCTTGAATTCCAAAGCATTTTTGCATAGAGCGAATAGTCACTTTTAACAAAATCCAACGTATTGAAAAACCAATTTATTTATTCGATTTTTTTTTTTTTTGAAGCGAAAATTTTATTTGCAATCTGTCTTGTAAAAGACAATCAGCAAGTTTTGTGAGTAAAGAACAGTTGACAATGCGTTGGCCAATGCCATTATGGATAAGGAA